>VWPU01016792.1:0-69152 GCA_013398955.1 Callaeas wilsoni
CGGGGGCGGGGGCGGGGGCGAGGCCGGCCCGGCGCCGGAAGGAGAGTTCGGTTCCGGGCCGCGCGGCGTCATGGAGTCGCTGTGGCGGCTGAAGCGCTTCGACGCTTTTCCTAAGACCCTGGAAGATTTTCGGGTCAAGACTTGCGGAGGAGCGCTGGGTGAGCGGGGGCGCGGCGGGTGGCCGGGGGCTCTCAGCGGGCTGGCGCCCGGCAGCCGTTCGGCGCGGCCGCGGGCGGCTTGCGGCGGGGCTCACGGGGCTTCTCGTCTCCCCGGCAGTGACGGCTGTCAGCGGGCTCATCATGGTGCTGCTTTTCTTCTCGGAGCTGCAGTACTACCTCACCAAGGAGGTAAGTACTGGCGATGGGGCGGGCCCAGCCCCCGCTGCTGCCTCCCACTCGCGGCGGGTGACCCTGCAGGGCGGCCGGTCGGCCCTGGCCTCTGCCCGCCCCGGGCCGCTTACCCCCGGGCTGCCCAGGCAGCAGCTTCGCCCCCTGTAGAGCCGTGGTTCGCGGTATTTTTCTGTGCCCTGGCCGGTCACTGCGGCGGTGGGAGCGGGCTGCCCTCCCCCGCCTGCGAGCAGCCATGCCATCGTGCCGTGCCGGGCTGTGCCATGCCGTGCCGGGGGTTCCCACGCCAGCACGCCGTGCCGTGCCGTCCCGCCATGCCGTGCCATCCCACCCTGCCGTGCCATGCCGCCCTGCCGTGCCGTCCCATCCCACCATGCCGTGCCGTGCCGCGCCGCGCCGTGCCGTCGTGCCGTGCCGTGCTGTGCCGTGCCGTCCCGCCATGCCGTGCCATCCCACCCTGCCGTGCCATGCCGCCCTGCCGTGCCGTCCCATCCCACCATGCCGTGCCGTGCCGCGCCGCGCCGTGCCGTCGTGCCGTGCCGTGCTGTGCCGTGCCGTCCCGCCATGCCGTGCCATCCCACCCTGCCGTGCCATGCCGCCCTGCCGTGCCGTCCCATCCCACCATGCCGTGCCGTGCCGCGCCGCGCCGTGCCGTCGTGCCGTGCCGTGCTGTGCCGTGCCGTCCCGTGCCATGCCCGTAAGCGCTGAACCCCTGTTCCCTCCCCACGTTCAGAGATCCCCCAGTTATTTAACACCATTGCAGATGGCATGCGCTGGGCTGTGCATGGCAGTGGCTCAGGTGCCTGACAAATCTCTTCTGTCTTAAAAATCAGCTCATGGGCCACAGCACCGAGGGAAAGGGGCCTTTTGATTTGCTTCCAGTTAAAATGGGACTCTGTTTTTCCTTTGTTCCCAGGTTCATCCAGAATTGTACGTTGACAAGTCAAGGGGAGATAAACTGAAGATCAATCTAGATGTTATTTTTCCGCATATGCCTTGTGCTTGTGAGTAAGACTTCTGGATGCTGATGATAATTTTTGTGCTTGGCGGGGAGTCGAGAGGCTCAATGTGTCCATAACAAATGTATGTTTATAGATCACTTTCCTTGCACACTGGTTTCAGATTTGAGCATTGATGCAATGGATGTAGCAGGAGAGCAGCAGCTGGATGTAGAGCACAATCTGTTTAAACAACGTTTGGATAAAGCTGGCAATCGTGTAACTCCAGAGGCTGAGAGACATGGTAAGATGCTGTTCTGGATGGATGCTCTGCTAGTCTTTCCACTTTGTGCTTGTTTTGAGATTTGTGGGGACAAGTGACAGCTGTAGAGTGTTTAAATGCCACAAAGTCTTGAAGACCTTGTAGCATGCAGATCTATTAAACTATTCTTACACTCAGTACTTTTACAAGAAAATCTTTGCCTGATCCCTCTGAAATTATGACAAAGACCCATGAATGCATTTGAAGAATAAAGTTGTGCAGTTGGTGGTCTTTTGGGATTAGAAATCAAGCAACTGTTCTGGCAAAACTTGGCCTTGGTCGTATCTTTAAATCACGGTGAGCGAACAAATGGGACTGTGTGGTTCAAGAAAAGAGCCTCTCTCTAGGGAAGGCTGCAGTGACTTAACCCTTAGGCCTAAACTTGCAGCTTACTCCATTAACTTTGTGTGTGTTAATGCACACCTGATACATATATATGAGTTGATCTATTGTTTGCAAGCTGTAGTAAGTGATCCTTGGCTACATAAACCTCCACTCTACATTTTTTTAGGTGTTATGACTCATCCTTGTTCTTTGATACAAACCAGAAAGGATTCTGACAAAGTGTTTCAATTGCACAGTGATACTGTTCTGACTTTTCCTTTCCAAAACATGAGTTACTTACTCCTTTTTCTGGGAGTCAGTGTAGTTCTGTGTATCAACATGGCCAAATTCATAGCTTTGTATCACTTTAGATTTAACATTTCTGTTGTTGACATTGAAAGGCTAAGCCAAGAGCTGAACAACTGGCAGGCACAAGGGTTTCTCCAGTTGTCATGGGAATGTGGTGATAGTGTTCTTAATATTGTATCACTTCGCAGCCACCACAGGTTGTGACTTTACAAATTATTGTCTGGGGACAAAAACTATTCTACATGATGTGAAGCAAGTCCTATTTACTCATAATGTACTGATTGGGTCTACTTCAGACATGTTTTAGCAAAGCCTTTATGCAGGTAATGTCTGATGCTCCAGCAAGGCTTACAGATAGCCAGTTCTTTCCATGGAGGCTGTTCTTGAGGTGACAAATGCTGTGCTCCTTCTTGGTCTTACTTCATACCTCAGCAGGCTACATGCACAACATTTCAGGTGGGCGTTGGATGCAGGATGTGCAGCTGCACGTTGTGCATAGAACAGTCACTATGCATAGAGCAGAACAAGAGTACAAGACAGTTTCTAGATGTGTCTCATCACTTTGAATCCTCTTTTGTCTTAGAGCTGGGAAAAGAAGAAGAAAAAGTGTTTGATCCAAATTCTTTGGATGCTGATCGCTGCGAGAGCTGTTATGGGGCAGAGTCAGAGGACATTCGGTAACCTTTACACCTTTTTCCTATCTTCTTAGCACTTGAATCCAGGTATGTTATATGCATATTATTTTTCCAAATGCCTGTGAAGGCCTGTGCAATGAAATCCTGCTCTTAGTCACATGTTCAAAGATAAGAGCTGTTGTGGTTTGGCTGTGCCTTTGGAAGCTGCACTGAAGATTGTTGAGAAGGTGCATCTATAGGTTTTTTGGATTGTCTACATGCCTGTTTAAGCAGTACAAAAATTGTATCTCAGCAGACAAGAGATTTTCTGGGTTTGTTTAAATGATTTCGCTGTCACGTGAGCTATCTTGACATAAAACCTGGTTATGTCCTGGCCCTGCTTTCTCACTTCTGCTGCTGGCACTGCATCCTTACAGGAGCAAAGACCAGACGTCTGTGGCTCACACAAACAACAGGTGTCTCTTTGTGTTTCTCTTTCCTCCTAACAGCAAATTACTGTAAGAATGGATCCATGATAGTCCATATCTGTTCTAGACTAATCTTGGCTGTTTTTGGCTTGGTGGTAACTTGATTTGTCCCATCAGTCAAGCTGTGTCCTTTCTCAGAGATGTTTTCCTCTTGAGGAATTCATAATTGCTGCCTTCAACAGCAGGAATTCCTTCAACATGTCCAGCAAAACATGAAACCAAGGAAGAAACCTGGGTTTTTTTCTGGTAACCAAGGTATTATCCACAGGTAGAAAAGTACAAAGAAAGTTTGCTGTTAAGCCTGCCTTTAGCCCAATGTCTTGGCCTAAAAACAGAGGAAAGGAGGAATAGAAACAGGCAGATGCTTTGTTCACATGAGGAAGTTCCAAACTGCTCATAACTGTGGGACACTGATGTTGGTTTTGTGGCAAATTTCTTTGCCAAGGGCTGCCTTGGCTGTGTAAATGGCCAGGCAGAGCCCTCTTCAGACTCCAGTCTTGCATTCAAACAGCGTGCATCCTCACCTCCGAATCTCAAAAGGCACATCAAGAAGCTCATGCTCATTCAGGAGCATTAGGCCACTTTTCAAGGTCCCCAATTTTTGTGTTGTTGCTTTGTTGAAGAAGAATCCGTCAAGGATTCAAGTCCTGAGCTGGAGCGTCTCTTAATGAGAAAGATGGTAAGATGGTGCTTGTGCTTTTTGCAGGTGTTGTAATACTTGTGACGATGTCAGAGAAGCATACAGGCGGCGAGGCTGGGCCTTCAAGAACCCAGATAGCATAGAGCAGTGCAAGAGGGAAGGGTTTAGCCAGAAAATGCAAGAGCAGAAGAATGAGGGCTGCCAAGTGTATGGTTTCCTAGAGGTCAACAAGGTGAGAGAGAGCTTTTGCTGTGAACCTGCTGCATGATGGTGAGGACTGTGAAAAGGCAGTCAGGGCATTTCTCTCCTTCTCCAGCTTTAGGTGCTCACGAGACTGTCATAGAGGAACCTCTGGGATCAGCGAGGTCTTTGTGCTTGTCATGGGGTTCAGGAGGACAGTCAGGAAGAGCAGTGGGAAAGAGGCTAATTCTGGTTTGTGTTCTGTGGGCTGGTAGGCAGTCATGGCAGCTGGAGAAGTTTGCCTTTTCCTCCCACCTGGGTACCAAATCTTTTTGCTGAGATTTCTGGAGGAGGAGAGGCATCTTCTTTGAGCTTGAATTGTTCCACCTGCCCTTCTGGTCTTAAATCAGAGGCCACAAGTGGATGCTGGAGACAGCAGTAATCAACAATTCGCCTGCAGAGGTATTGGAGAGAGTGAAATGTTATCTTCTTTAGAAAAACAGTAGAAGCAAGGCTGTAGGAGTTGGTTGGCAAGGCTGAAAATGCTCAGAGTGGTGGTTTTTGCAAGTGATATATGAAAATATACAAGATGCACCAGGTAACTATGCAACCTGTCACTTTGTGGGTTACCCTCACAAACATACAGGTTACATACCCAAGTACCTTCTAGAAGAAGTCAGACCCAGGCTATTTTTTTTTTTTAAGCTTCAAACTCTAGGTTTTTTTATTTTTTGGAGTTTTTTTAATCCTTGTGTATTCTTCTTGGAGACGACAGTCTTAATTTCTAGAAAGTAGACCTTGTACTCACAAATCCAGACATTGTGATTTGAGCATCATCATAGATATCGAACTGTTACGGGACCCTCTCTCACAGTGTGTGATGAGGGAAATTCCAAGGGGAATACTGGCTGTAGGAACGGTCCAAGTGTGAGTGTCACCGGGGAGGTTTCTGGGGCCTGTTTTTAGGCACTTGGAATTTTGCCCATCTTCATTGTCCACAGGTCTGCAGTTAACATAAGGCATAGGTTTGCCCAGGCATAGAAGATGTAATATAGTGTGTGGGCTTGGAACATTCATATCTTCCAAGGCAGAGTATATATGATTGCTAGTAACTGTCAGGGAGGATTAGCACCCAATGTCCATATGCCTTTCAGAGTCCAGGATGAAATTTTACCAGTTTGTCTTTTGCAGATTTTTTGGGGGTTGGGTTCTTTGGGGAGGGGGGTTTGGTAGGTTTAATGCTTTATTTTTGCATGCTTTTATTTTCATGGATGTATAGATTGGATCACTGCTGATTATTGTTATGAGTGTTTTCTTACCCTGTTCACTCTCACTTTCTCCTCTCCTTTTCTTTGATACTGTTTTGTATTTTCTGAAGGACGAGTCAGTTCCCTACTTGGAGTTAATTCCTCCTTCTTCTCATTTTTATGTCCACTAAATAATCTGCGTAGAACATCTATTATCCACATCAGTATTTAATTATGGCTTTCAGCATCACTGCCTGTAATGAACATGAGAAGTTCATACCTCTCTTAGGATAATGTCTACTGCTACTGTCACCCGTGAAAATGAGTTGGTTGGTGTCTGTCTTGTGTAAACAAAATCTTAAAAATCCAAACACTAGTACAACTGCTTTACTTACATAGATTCAGTCCATTTAATGAAAGGTTACTTTCTCCTGCAGGTAGCTGGAAATTTCCACTTTGCACCAGGAAAAAGTTTTCAACAGTCTCATGTACATGGTAAAGTATTTTCTTTTCCTGCTTATTTGACGTTTTGGTTTCAAGTGCGTCTGACCATTTTCTTTTAATATCTTTGCATTACTGTCTATAGTAACAACATCAGTGCTTCAGTGGGGAGGACATTGTTGAAGTTTTGTTGCTGTGGTTTAGAACTATCATGGACAAACAGAAAAGTGGTTTCTAGGGCTGCTGCCGCATGGGTGTGGAAGAACTTGGCAGAGAACGTTTCTGGGCAGTCTCAGTTCTGCAAAACTGGGCTGCTCTGCAGTCAAACAGTCTCAAGTAAAGTTTTCAGTCCAGGACCTGACTACCAGTAGCTCCGGAAGGGATATTTTCCTCCATTCACGAGTTTCAGAGTAAAATTTAAGTTGTGAAGGAGTTCCTTGAGTATATATATAAATATAGCATGGCCAGAACAACAGTGGTAGTTTACAAAATCATGGAATGGTTGGAGTTGGAAGGGACCTTTAAAGGCCATATAGTCCAACCCCCCTGCAATGAGCAAGGACACCTCCCACTAGAGCATCCAGCCTGGCCTTGAATGTTCCCAGGGACTGGGCATCCACCAGCCCTCTGGGCAACCTGTGCAAATGCCTCATCACCTTCAACATATACAATTTCTTATATCCAGTCTGAATCTGCACTCTTTTAGTTTAAAAGCATTGCCTCTTGTCCTGTTGCAACAGGCCTTATTAAAATGTCTGTTCCCGTCTTTCTTATAGTTCCCTTTAGGTATTGGAAGGGGCTCTCAGGTCTGCCCAGAGCCTTCTCTTCTCCAGGCTCTCCCAGCCTCTCTCCATAGCCGAAGTGCTCCAGCCCTTGGAGAATCTTTGTGGGCTCCTCTGGACTCGCTCCAGCAGGTCCACATCTTTCCTGTGCTGGGTATCCCAGAGCTGGAGGCATCTCTGCAGATGAGATCTCACCTGAGTGGAATAGAGAGGGAGAGTCCTCCCCCTCACCTGCTGCCCATGCTGCTGGGAATGAACCCAAGATGCAAGTGGTTTCTGGACTGGCAGTGCACCTGGCCAGGTCATGCTGAGCTTGTCGTCCACCAGCACCCCCAGCTCCATCTCCCCCGGGCTGCTCTTGACTTGTTCATCCCCAGCCTGTATTGGTACTGGGGGTTGCCCTGACCCAGGTGCAGCACCTTGCACTTGGTCATATCAAACCTCATGAGGTTCACTGGCCCCACTTCTCAAGCTTGTACAGGTTCCTCTGGATGGCATCCTGTCCCTCAGGCGTGTCAACCTCTCTACTCAGCTTGCTGTTATCTGGAAACAGGCTGAGGGTGCACTCGATCCCACTGTCAGTGTCATTGATGAAGGTATTAAACAGTATTGGTCCCAACATACCAATTGTTGTTACTGGTCTTCATCTGTACATTGAGCCATTGACCCAGTTGTTACTGATCTTCATCTGTACACTGAGCCATTGACCACTACCCTTTAGATGTGATCATCCAACCAGTTTCTCATCCAGTGAAGAGTCCACTCATCAAATCTGTATTTTTTGTTTCTATCACTCACTCCAATTTAATCTGTACCACTGAGCTAAAGGTCAGGGGAGAATACAAATGTGCTTGGCGAGAGTAACTGGTGTATTTGGAGAAAAACAGACAAACCTTTGAGCACAGAAGCAGCACTTTTGTACAAACAGCAATAACAAGAAGAGCCTGCTTTTCCCCACAATACTGATTGTTCGTAATAAAAAAATATTTCATTTACTGTCGCAAAACCTGCTTTGTGTGCTTAAACTATCATGACAACAGCAACCTTACTACAGCCAGGATCAACAAAGTCACGGCATATGTTAAGGAGAAGCATCTCTGCATTACATGTCTCTGTAACAGTCAGGAATGCAGGCTGGCTGCCTCAGAGCGAGTACTTTGTGTGCAGAGAGGAGGGGATGAGGTCAGGATAGCTCTCTAATTCCATGTCCTCCTGAAGTACTGCACAGCTGAATTAAAAATTCAGTCAGAAAATATAGATAGAACCCGAAAGGGCTGTGTAGTTTCTGCCAACCTCATCCGCTCATTTGCTTGTTCCCGCTGGCTGTATCTGATGGCCTCCTCTTTGTCTGTGGAAAAAGAGTGTGTGGTTGCTTCCCGCTCTCTCCCTGCCCCTCAGCACGTCATAGGCCTTTCCTGTGCAGGGCTGAAGAGTCACAGCTTATGAAGCTGGTCATTTTTGGAAGCCATTCGACCTCTGAGCTTCCTTGCAGGATTTCTCTGAACCTCTTTCAGTTCAACTCTGTCTGAAGGTACCAGACTGCACACACAGTTAAAGTCCAGGCTAAGCATGAGATGTAGTGGCCTAATGATTTTCTTCCGTTTGTTCTCTCTTGTTTTCCTAGTTGTTAATAACATGCCATTTTCTTTTTTACCCACCCTTTTCCTTGGCAGTGTTTTCATGGCACTAGCCAACAAACAAGGTATTTTCCCAGACCCATAAGGAAAATGGACTGCTCAGAGCATGGTTGTTTTCTTGTACATGACTCACTGTAACCTTTCTTTGTAGTCCTTTGGTTTTTTTCTCCTTTTAATTACAGACAAGGAATTTGACTAGTATTAGAGGACAGAGATCTGTGAGGTATTTCCAGAACTCTTATCTCATTTGGATCATAGTTCCAGACAAGGACTTAGGTATTTTTAGTGTTTGATTCCTTCAGTAAGGTCTGCATTAAGATGTAGTCCTGTTAACACACTTAACAGAATGTCACACAAGATGGAGTTGAATGTCTAAGAGAAGTCTGAATATTCCAAACTGTTGTTGTTGAAAGTCACATTAACAATTCACTAAATAATTTTACTAGACCTATTTGATGCAGAACTCTAATGACTGATAGTATTTTTGCTTCTCGTTCTATTCCCTACTGATACGAATCAGTAGAGAATATGGGGGTGAAGAATATGAGTACTTTGGAAAGTTCAGTCCACTGCACCATTCTTCTTGCCTCCTTGGAGTCTGTACCACGTTTGTACAGCTGATGGTTGGATTTTTATTTTGTGGTGGCGTTGAAATACTGAAGTTTGCGTATCAGCTTTTCAGTTTCTTGCATTGTTCCTCTCTTCTTGTGCTGAGGGTTGCTGTTGTTTCCTAGATCTCCAGCCAGAAAAAGGGCATGGGCATCACTGTGACCATGCCAAGGGTCCTATCAAGCAACACTTTGTAGATCTGACTACAGATGTAATCCCAGTCTGAGCTTCTGAACTTTTGTTGTGTGCTTGATGTTAACATCTTGAAACTGTAACTTCTTTCCTCGGGAGAAGCAAGTTGAAATGGCTTTATTTCAGAAAGTAGAATAAGAGGGGCTGACACACATGACAGCACTGTATAAGGTGCAATCTTATTTCTGTTTAGTTATTTAACTTGTTATATACAACTTTATTTGCATACGGTCTGTGTTGTCAGCTCTCCATTAGAGGCTGAGCACTTTACTACTAGAGGTAGTATCTGTTCTTCGTTTTCACCATTACTGTAAGTTTTAGTGTTTATTGCTACTCATTCCTAATCTCAGGTCATCAGAATTGTGCTGTCTAAGATGATTCACACCGCTGATCTTATGCCTTTGTGCCAGCTAAAATGGTTAATTACCTATTAGCTAGTGCATAAATACAGTGCTTGAACTTCTTGGGCAGGTACTCCATCTCTGTCCTTCACATCCCATGTTCCCTGAGAATCCGAGCTGAGCCTTTGGAAACATGTTGCTTTTGAAGCAAGCAGTGATGCTGCTTTTCATCCCAAGTTATTGGAAGCATTTAAAATTGGTCGCTTTAGGCTTGCACCATGGTGTGACATCGTCAGTGTCAGAGAAGATCCCCAACTCCGGAATGTCATACTGGCTGCAAATGGTCATTTGTTGTTCAGTTGCACTGAGAAATCCTAGATCATTAGGAGGAGGATTGAAAGAGACTGTGAGGAGGACTGAAGCACTTCCAATCAGAATTCTGAACACTGAAACTAGTAGTTCTGGCTCTCCTGCATTAAGAGAGGTCAGAGTCAAGCATTACTGGTACTTAGAGTCTTCTATTTTAAGCAGCACAGCCTCAAACCCTGCTTATTCATTTGGTTCTTGCTGAGATTGCAGTTGCTTCACTGTTGTCTGTTTAGGCTTTGAATCCTAAACTGAGGTTTTATGTTTGGGTTATGTGATGTGCTGCAGGTTGTGGTGAAGTTCTCTCTTTCACTTGTGCATCTGCAAGGACAGCCTCCGGCATCAGCTGTGCCTATTTATGACTCTGAAATCTGTTTTCTTTTGCAGCAGTTCACACCTTCTGTCTTTCCTTCCTGTTTCAGAGGAAGGAGGAATGATTGGGTGATTTAGCTGTTTAACCTGTGAGGTTTGTGTTTCAGGGGCTGCTGCCGTGTCTGTCCATGCCTGTACAGTAGCAGCCATCTCCTGCTTCCTCTGCAGTAGCTGACAGTGAGTTTCCTGCATGCGGAAACTTCACCTGTCTAGTAGTAGGCTCCTCAGGAGAGTGATGTTGTCTATATCGCTTCCATCTTTCTTGCTCTATTTCTTGTAGTCGAGGGGAAGCTGAGGGTTCTCATTCCTCCTTTGGATTGTCTTTGGGCCATTCTGTTGCTGAGGTGCCATCATCAGTATTTTTTACATAAGACATAGGCCATCATGCTTTTTCGACAGCCCGAGAGCTTTTCAGGATTGTTTAAAATGTCTCATTAGATTCTTTCAAGTCCTTAAAAAGAAGATGGTGTTAATGGCATCATTCAGGACATTCTGTCCTGAAGACACACTCTCAATGACTGTGACAATTTCTGTGGATGAAGCAGTCTGTATGTGGTCCAAATTTTGTCATTTTCTTACACTCTACATGTCAGCTGGAGGAACAGAGTTATCTTTGAAGATGCTGTTTTTGAGAGATTACTGTTTGTTTTCATCCTCTTTTGTGGTGATGACTGTGGAAGGAAAAAACAGAGGTAAGCTGCTCTTTGAGATGATGATGGTCTTGGAAAAGGAGCTGTCTACTTGGAGCTACCAAGCTCTGCCTAGAAAGGTGTGAGGCTTTGTTAACTCTCTAGGAGTCAGATCCGCTGGTCAGTTGTACATCTTCATTAGTGTTCTGCTAATGTATTTAAGGAAGGGCTTGTTTCTTTCTCTGCTAGAAATTGTTTGACAGCCAGAAGCTATTTGAACTCATCCTTGGACACTGTGGATGACCCCAAATAGCCTGTCTTATTTTACATCCTTTTTAGTGTTTTGATTACTGAATTGTGAAAAGATACCAAGTCTTTGACTGCAGACTGGTTAACATTTTCCAGGTCCCGTGGCACCTTCTCAGTGTCAGCCAAGAGCAAGTGACAGTAACTCCTTTTTCTGCAGAGACTGCAGTGTCCTTCTCTGCTCCTTTCCTATAGCCCTACTAGTTGTGGGCCTGTTACTATTGCACAGGCCTCTACAGGTAGCAGTCGCTTATCTGAGTTCTTCTCCTGCCCAACAACATGCTTGAAAAAAAATGATGTGGGACTCAGTCTCCATGAGGACACCAGTTCAGTGTGGAGGAGATCCAAATCCTCTGATCACCTGTACACCGTTCCTTCCACAGGGGAGGTGTGTATGAGCTCATTCTAACTTCTGTCCCAAAGTAGTGTCTGTTAGGGAACTGTTTTTATCCCCATACTGAATACTGAACACTGAGAGTCTTACTTCATCCTCAGCATTGCTGAGGACTTTTCTTTTTGCACTAGTGACCTCTTGTCAGAGTTTGGTTGTCTTGGTGCTGAAAGACGCGAAGTCTCACCCATTTATGGTGGACAAACTGTTTTCAAGTTATGTCAAGTCTGTTTTGGGGACAACAAAAATGGCATTTTCATTTGTCACTTCACTATCATCCATCAGAGCACAAGTTGTACCAGTTGTTGGGAATGCTTAACACTCGTCAAGCAGCCCTCTGGAGCAACCTTACCTTCTCCATACCAAAAAACATGCTATTGTAGAAGCACCACTAGAGATGTTGCAGAGGGGATCAGAATTGCTGTGGGAAGGATTCAGAGGCCCATAAGACTATAAGGCCCTGTAAGTCTATGACAGTTACTGATTTGTGTTAAATATATATGTTTATATATACACACATGAACAAGCTTTTGAAGCAAACAAAAAAGGATTTTACTTAACCTCCTTTGAGATATGCTGTTCAAACATACATTTCTCCTGCCCCTGATCCTTTCTGGTATTCACCTTTGTCGGGATCTTGCAACAGAATGAACAAAACCAGCCTCATGGTTTGTTATTTTCTCTGTACATCAAGTGGGATGAAAGTAGCACAGGACTGATTAAGAATAAAAAACCTGTTACCCAGCTGTGAATGTTAATATGTTGTACATATAAACCTTGAGTGCATTTCTGAATAGCTTTGCTCCTAAAATGACCTCTCTTACCTTATGACTGAAAAAGAATCTATACATAACCAGCATTGTTGTCTGGCATGCTGCTTTGGAGCTCACTTAACATATATGCACTTCCCATTGTGTTTTTCCTTTTGGTGATTAATTCCTGTATTTTGAGTTCTCTGTTACACTTTAAATTATTTCTTGACCATATATCAGTCCTTTAGCTGTCTAGGGGATCATTTTATATGGGCTAGAAAGCAGACTAGCGCAGATGTTACTCTTCCCCTTTTTGGTATGAGCTTTAAATGCTACTCTACCTGAATCTCTTTATCTTTTCTTTGAAAGGATCTGAACATTTCTCTTTTCTGTCCTACTCTGCTGGTTTTCCCAGTGCATGCTGTTGAGATTAAGTATTGCTGTATCCTTTTTTTTCCTCGGAACTACAGAACTAACATAATTTTTGTTATTTGCTGAGCCCATGAATCTCCTTTGGAAGGAGCTGTTGATCTTGGCTGGGATTTGAGAAGATTTCCAGGAAGTTAAAAGGAGAGCTATGCCAGGTCATTCTTCTGTAGTAAACGAGGTGGAAAAGGTTGAGAATCTTTGTCTTAAATGATTTTAATATCTCTATGTTGGAGATAATGTTTTGGCAAGTGTTTAGCTGCACTGTGCAGCTAATATGCTTGTGGAGAACATGCTGACCTGGAGTGACTTCTGCTTTTTCAAGTCAGATGAGAGAATTATCTCACTTAATCTCATTTGTACAGTATGATAGAGAACATCTCCTGAGATTTCATGTACCAAGCCAGCTAATCTGTGAGTAGTTTGTAGGAACTTTTACAAGGGTTAATAAACCATTGGATTTTTCTAAGGGTAGTCATGGCAGTTGCAGGTTGAGATGCGGTGTTCCAAGTCAGTCACATCTGTCAGAGGGTTCAGACCCTCAGTTTGGTCGCTCCTTCTCTTATTTGTAATGTTTTCTGTGTTGCTCCCTCCCTCATTCCCTTCTTCACAACACATCCTTATGCCACTTTCATCTTCCTGCCACTATGCTCCTGTAAGATATTTTCCTCCATAAAATTCATCCCCAGTTTGAAAAGCGGTGTCCTAGCTCGCCTTGGAACAATGTGTTTGGGTGGCTGTCTTTGGTTTCTTGGAACCTTCACGTGTTTATTGACAGAATCCTGTGAATGGCTGTTAGTGCTGTTAATCCTCTTTTAGGGGTTAAGGACTGAATTTTGAAGTCCAAGGAGGCTGCCGCCACCGCCCCGTCTTTCTTCCCGCAGCACGGCTGGCGAGGGGCGGCCAGGCAGGCAAGGCTCGCCGCGGGCTGCGCCAGGATGGTGGCGGCCACAGTGCATTGCCACGCGTCGGGATGGCGGTGGCTGTGGCACCTCGCCACCCCTGGAAAAAACCGCACGCGTGCTGTCTTGATTTTTCTTCTTGAATATGTCATCACAGAGGCGTTACCAACCTCTCTAACTGGGCCAGCAGCATGTCCATCTTCAGAGATATCAGAGATTGGCTCTGTCAGACATGGTGGAAGCTTCTAGCAGATTTTCACAGAAGCTACTCCTGTGGCTCTCCCCCACTACCAGAAACCAGGCTGTGCCAAATCAACAGAGCAGTTTGTCTTGTGCTAGGCTCTCAAGGGAGCGGCATTCCTAATCTTTGTTAATAATGTAGCAACACAGTGATCTGACTCCGTTAGCTCCTAAAGTAATAGCTCATGATTATTGAACTGTGTTTTACTTTGCTAAGGTGAAAAGTAAGGTCGACCTTCCTGGGCACATGAATTTACCTGTTAAAATGGCCACAGCCTCTGGCTTCGTTGAGATGATTGTGTGACTTTGGATATACCTGGTAGGAGTGATACTGAAATGGAGTTGCAATTTATATTTTCATCCTGAGACTGGTGCTTATGGTATTGCATAAAGTCATTTAAGTAGCAAACTAAAAGATATCCATTGCCTCCCACTGCCCATATCTCTGCCAGATCCCTTCTAGGGGTGTGTGATGCTGCTGGCATTGTCACATTGCTATATGTGGGAAGGGCAGAGATGGGGCAGGCCAAATTCCCCAAATCCCAGCATTGATGACAGTCACCACGGCCCTACCAGTGGTTTGTAAATACCCTGCTCAGGCCATCCCTGCAAAGACTTTTCCTTTCCTGGTATGTTCTCTGGACAGCAGTAGCAAGGCTGATAAGGCAGAGTGCTGAGAGTTACGAAGATGATCATGATTTTTTTAGGGCACTTGAGTGTGATATTAAAGCATGTGCTCTGCTCAGTTGTTAGTTTAGATCTGTTGTGCCTCTGTGTTTTACAGTAGTGAGAGGAGTTATGTGTGGCTAACAGCAAAGCTTTCTTACCTCTGGGATCTTACTTTTGCCCTCAATGAAGAATACATGCAGGTGAGGACTGAAATACCTAATCTGAAGTAACCCCAAATTAAATCTACTTCCCTTCACTCTAGCAGTGGCTCTGTGTCAGGAGGGGTATTACAGCAGTTTCATCTGTCACACACCCTACTGTGCAAGCAAGAGAGAAACCCAGGCAATTTTCTTGCCATTTTAGATTGTGATGGAAATGAGAGGACCTCCCTTATGGCTAGAGTATGGTAAACAGATATTATTGTTATGACAATGTGAGCTATATTGTTAACTATTTTTCTATTACAGTTCACGATCTGCAGAGCTTCGGACTTGATAATGTAAGTGTTCCTAAGGCAGTGCTCTAGTTCTCTTAGTCTATTTTCCTTCTGAATTTCCCTCCCATTGCCACATTGACATCCTAGATTGCAGCAGATTTGGCTTTGAGCCTAAGCAGAACCTCGGTCCTGCTTTCACAGAGGGTTCTGAAATACATTCTGGGACCTCTGCATGCTGCTTGGCAAGCCTGTGCCTCTCTTTCTGAGCCTGCCTTTCTCCTTAATCTGTGCTTCACAGTTTCTTAAGGTTGATATTGTCACAACTGCTTCTGGATCTGTTGGAGTTTACCTTGTGCTGGGAGGAAAGCAGATGATGCTCATACGTGTTCCTCTGAGGCAGCTGATAGCATGGACTCCTATGGCACGGAGAGGAGTGGGTGGGAGAGCCTGCTCTGTGCATGGGAGTAAAGGGCACCGGGATCTGAGGATTTCAGCAGGAGAAGGAGAAGTTCCTCATCTTGAAATCTCCTATGAATAAAAAAGAAGGGCAGATGTTTTGGAGTTTACTGTTAGAATGCACAGAGAAAGGGAGCACCTGTCTCTATTCTAGAACCACGCTCAGAAAAATATACAAGTAATGAACTTCAGGCCCCTTACCTTGCCCCTCATGTGCTATGCTGCTGTTTGAGTTATGAGCATTTCCGTTTCAGATCAATATGACGCACTATATCAAACATCTCTCATTTGGAAGGGACTATCCAGGCATTGTGAACCCTCTGGATGGGACAGCCGTCACTGCACAGCAAGGTAAAAGCCAGCTGAGAGCAGTCTCTTTTTAAGTGTCTGTATTAATAAGTGTTAGAAGAGAACAGGAGCAGAGTTCCCAGTTTTAACAAGAACCCTGACAGTGTTATGTGAAATGTGACTCCTCCACCGTGCGCTCTTTCTGGAGCAGCTGTCTCCATTCACCTGCCAACATGTTTGGATTCTGTGACCTTTCTGAAGGATATCCCTGTTCAGTGTTTGTGGACGCACAGCAGCAGGTACAGCATGTCATTATTAAAGGCCTACCTCAGATGTAGCTCAAGGAGAGCCCTGTCTAACTACTACATGCAGTAAGAGAGAACCAGAAGATGCAGGGTAGAGAAAAAAGGCCTAACTGGTAGTTGCTGAAGAACTGTGGTGTCTGCCTGACCTTGATATACCCAACAGTAAGAGCTTGAAAAGATGCAGTGAAGTTGAAATATTGCTGATCTTTTCTAGATAGCTCCAGATTTGCTGGCTTGAGAATGAAGGACAGTTTTCTCCTCATGCTGCTGCTGTGCATGGGTTTATTTCCACAAGCCTGCTTTTCTATGAAAGGTCCTTTACATGCCACTGCAGAATAATTTTTTTTTAGATCCACTGAAGTCTGAAAAGCTTGTCTTTGCAGGTAATCGTAGCTGTATGTAATAAAGCTTGGAGGAAGAAGTCATTTGCTTTGAAGTGGTGATAGGATTGTTAGTCCTACCTGAATCTGTTCTTTTAAGTTTTCTACCATTGATTTTGATCCTTGTACCCAAATCAGAGGATGACGTTTAAAAAAAAGTACAGAAAAATTCAAAGGCATTGTAATGTTCAATCTGATTATGATGCTGTAGTTAGTCTGTGGAGTAACAAACTGTCTGAGGGGGAGGGCTTGTAGCTGACTGGTAAATTTCTGCGTAAGCTCAAGCTTTTCATCCTGACCCTTGGGGAACCAGTTGGTAAATTCTCGAAGAATTTGTTCTGAAGACATGCTCCAGTAAAGAAGTAGAAGCAGTAGATTGCAGGTTGAATTTATGTTTATTGCAGCTAAAGATTACCATATGCAAGAGTTACTTCTGCTGTAGAAATGCATGGATAATCTTCTCTAGGGATTTTCATAGATAACAGTTTTTTTCTTGCATCATGTTATCCTTAAGAGAACTGAAAGAACAGGCTGGTCTGAGGCAACATAAGGGGTTAATCTATTTTTTTCTTCACTGGTCCAGATCTCCTTTTCATCTTCTGATACAATAAATGCCATGCTTCTACAGGAATAAACTGCAATGTTAATTGAAGTTGATATAAGATACTCATTTAGACCTGAGTGTGTTTTCTTAGGGCTATGTTGTTAAAAGTAAGAAATTTTCCTGGACTAGAATCGAATTTGCAAGAAATTTTACAGGTAAAGCTGTAGCAGGTTTGTAGAATGTTTTCCATTTACTCAAGGCCAAAATGCCATGATTTTTGGTTTTAGTTAGAGCAGAAACAAGATGCACTTTGGCAAGAGGAAGACTCATTTCAGACATTAATTTTACTGTCCTTGAAAATCTCCAGCAGCTGTTGTGCAGAAAGATGTTCCCTGACAAGTTGAACAAAACTAGTTTGTGTCTACCTGACCTGTCAGTGAAAAGCTTCCAGCTTATTGCTGGATATTAATTGTGTCTCTCCCTGTCTTTGCTTACAGCTTCCATGATGTTTCAATATTTTGTCAAAGTGGTCCCCACTGTGTATAGGAAAGTAGATGGTGAAGTAAGTACCTTTCTCCCTGTTACTTTGACAATGAAAGCCTTCATTTTCTCCTCATATTCTTGATGCTGACAGTAACTGTGGATCCAGATGTGTTGCCAGATGTATACCAGAGCTGTGTTGTACATTCAGTACTCAGAACCCCCAAGTGTGGAATTTGGTAAAGAAACCAGGATAGTATCTTTCTCAGCTTGGATTGTAATTTGTGTCATATAACTTAGTAGGGATGATAGAGCATAATTTCATTTTACAGAAACCCAGTCTAACTGCTCTAAGAATAGGACTAGTATGACCAACATGTAGAAGAGTGGCAAGGCACAGAAGAATGCTGGAGGGTGATCTTCAGTCATGTGAAGATAGGCTATCCCTGTCTTTCTCCACTCTCCTGCCTCTGTGTATTATTTCCTTTTTTCTCACTCTTGATAATTTATGGCTTTCTGCCATCAGTGCTGTCTCCTGAAGCATTCTTAGCAGAGCTGCATGTTGGTAGAGTGTGACACAGACTTAGGGTTGAGAGGGACAGCTTACGCCATTATGTGCCAGGAGAGACCCAACAGTCCAGCCTGGGTGTGATGCATCCCTCATACTATGGGCTAGCTGCAGCTTTAACTGGTAGCCTGTAGTAAAAATAGACCTGACAGCAAATACCTGATCCTGACAGAGCTCTTCATGACTCTTTGTAACCACTGTCAGGCTTCCCACATGGGCAGGGCTACACTGGTGTGGTTCACAGAATTCATGTTTTAGTAGCCTTTCCTATTCCCTGTTAGCAAAGCAACGTTTGCTCTGTTTGTTTCCTGGTAGGTGGTAAGAACTAACCAGTTCTCAGTGACACGACATGAGAAAATAGCAAATGGGCTGCTGGGAGACCAGGGTCTGCCTGGTGTCTTTGTGCTGTATGAGCTCTCACCCATGATGGTGAAGCTGACAGAGAAACACAGGTAAGAGACATTTCATTCTATTTCGTTCATCCTTCATTGATTTTGTCATTTTGCATGGCTTGAAACTTTTTTGTCACTTAGACATGACAGTGCAAATGCCTGAAATTCATCCGAGCCCCTTCTTGGCCAGTGGAGAGGAGGAGGTGCTCACTGATGCCCTTCCTCTCCGTGTGAACCCTGGATAGGGATTGGGTTTTTTCTGTTATGTGAAGCATTGTAATCCAGTATCAAGATGGAAAAGGAAAGTGGTGCAAGGAGCAGAAGTGTGATACAAGGGTTCTTGGTTCAGACTTCTAATGGGAAAACTAGATTTACGGAGCATGTCCATCTTACCAGCAGTACCCACACAGTCCAGCTGGTTCCTTACTCTGCATTTGCTATAGCTTTTCTACATCTTGCAGCCAGTGTGGAACCTCTTCTTCTCTCTGGGTTAATGGCTAGCATGCAACTGCAGGGGAGGGAGAGGGGTTGTAGCTGTCCAATATTTGAGGTTTGTAATGGGGGACAGACAATGTTAAACAATCTTAAAATGTATTAGCACGTGCTTAGGGATTTAGTTACTGTGTTACATGAGCCTGCTGTTCATTCTCAGTGGGTAGGAAGGAATAATGTCTTAGGGATTAAAAGCCCATCTTTTAAGTTTATGAATTCAGTACTTCCTTTTAGTGCTACTGACTAAAAATAGCAGCAGTAAACTCCATTCTGTAGCCAATAAGGGTTAATTAATTCTTTAATCTGAGAATTGTCAGCTATGAATATTTAGGTAATGCATACTTACATGGTATGATTATTATTATTATAACATTATTATAATTATTAGTTAATTGTTACATACCTGACATTGGTATCTGAGCTCATGGTCGTTGTTCAAATTCTAGGTCCTTTACTCACTTTCTCACTGGAGTTTGTGCCATTGTTGGAGGCATATTTACAGGTATTGCACCTTTCAATCATTTTGCTTTCTAAAGTGTAAACATTTGCTATCTTACACTCTCTATAGTCTGCATGTCTGGTAATAAATCTGTGTTTGATGAAGAGAGATGATTTCAGCCTTCGGGGGTGATACAGCATGTTCTGCAGAGCCACAGGAGTGACATCAGACTGTAGTTAGCACTGGAGGCTTACAAGATGCTGTAGATGATGTAGACCTGTTACAGCATTTCATTTCGTTAGACTGTAGACCTGTCATAATATTTCATTTTGATGCTCTACGGGACATTTTGTTTTCAGACAAAGCTGTTCTTCACAGACCGTATGAAAGCATCTGTACTTGCATTCTTGGCCAGCTTCGGTCTGTAAGCAGGTAGTTGCTTTCATGTGGAACCAAAGCCAGTAAAATCTGTGAACCCAGGTTGCCATGGGCATAATGTGTATCTTAGAGATACCAAACTGTGCTCCCAGACATAGGAACTCCAGCTAGTGTTCTGCAAGAGCTAGATGGGGTCTTGTGAGGAGAGGCTGCTCCTGCAGATCCATCTGAGTATGTGCATTCACTCTCGGTGCTGGCATCTGGAATCTCTAATCAGTATCTGCTCAGCTCTGTGCATGGGAACAGCCTTGCTGCAGCCTTGCTCTCCGGGTGCTAATCCAGGGTGCTCACAGTCAGAGATGTGGGTGTTAAGGGCCAGCTTGAAGATGTGGTCAGGGACCCGAGAACCCAGTTTCTGTGTCACATAACATCTGTATCACATACCTGTAACATCATACCTTATCTCCAAGGGTCTCCCATCATCTGAGGTGTCACAGTGCTCAATTAACCTGATACTGTTAAGCAGAATTTCTGTCTGCAATAAATTTTATCGTATTCATCTCTCTGGTTTGAAAAGTCTTTCAAAAATCACTGTCGTGACAAATTCAAGTGCCCTCTAGCACTGACTGGGTTTGACAGTGAATTCATGTTTGCTGCCATACACCATGCTCAGACTCTCTGTATTCTAGAGACCAAATCAACTGGTGGCCAATAAGGCCAATTATTTGTACCAGCAATAGTGTGGCCAACAGGACCAGGATGGTGACTGTCCCCTGCTGCACAGTGGTGATGTGCCTTGAATCCTGAGTTCAGTTCTGGACCCTTCATGATGAGAAAGACATTGAGGTGCTGCAGCAAGTCCAGAGAAGGGAATGGAGCTGGGGAAGGAGCTGGAGCCTAGGTCTGATGAGGAGCAGGCGGGGGTGCTCAGCCTAGAGAAAAAGAAGCTCAAGAGGGATCTTCTCGCTCTGTACAACTATGGGAAAGGAGGTTGGAGCCAGGTGAGGGTCAGTCTCTTCTTCTAACAGGGACAGGATGTAAGCAAATGGCCTCAAGTACCACCAGGGGAGGTTTAGATTGCATATCAGGGAAAATTTCATCATGGAAAGGGTTGTCCAGCCATGGCACAGGCTGCCCAGGGCAGGGGTAGAGTCACCCTCCCTGGAGGAATTTAAAAGACACGTAGGTGTGACACTTAGGGATGTGGTTTAGTGATGGGCTTGGCAGTGCTGGGGACAATTGGATGCTATGACCTTAGAGGTCTTTTCCAACCTAGATGATTCTATGCTATTCTAAAGTCACCTCTGTGACAGTGTTCGTGTAACGGTATCAAATTGATTCCACGAGTAGAGATAATTTCAGGGCAAAGCAACCACACAAGAGTCATCTGAAGCATTACTCAAAGACCAGATATGAAGTCAAATAATTCCATATTATGTAGTACAGAACAGAAGATTCAATTCCCATTTTAGCTGCTACTCTTTGTATCGTACTGAAATGTATGTCTTTGTATACGGCCAAGTAATCATTTACTTACTCCTTTGACTGAGGTTTTGAATAAAAGAAAGAAGAATATGAAGCTTCATAAAATCAAATCATTGAAAAAAGGCTCCCTAGCAGCTTTTTTGTTCCCTCCCTGGCAGGAGCTCAAGGTTCCTGTCCTGTGGAAATCTTGGTTGTCTGGGGTTTGTGGTACAGTAGAGCCATTCTGAGTTTTTCTGTGGTCACAAACAAGCACTGAATTAATAGGCTTCTTCAGAGCTGGAGAGGTTTGGGGAAAATACTGCAGAAAGAATTAAAGGCAGTGGTTTGTAGTGCTTTGTGTCTGGTGGGTGTACATTGCTGTCTCCAACAAAAAGCATCCGTCAAGGGCAGCACGTGGTACTTTTAAGGTTGCTGTGACAGGAGCAAGAAATGGGAAACATGCCCTTTGCAAGCTGAGTCAAGGCAACAATGTGGTGTAAAGCTCTCCACATCAGCTTCCTCTCTGAACTCCTCTCAGTCATCAGTAAACACACGACTCAGCCTCTTTTACTTCTGAAAAAGGGAGCTTTTCTAGAGAAGCATGATCACCTCTGCCCTGCAGGCTGGGTCTTGTCTGTCCTCAGGAGATGAGGGCTTTACTCTTCTGAGCAGCAGCAGCAGAACCTTTTTCTGTCTGGTGGACCTGGGATTCCTTTCCTCTGACAGCAGGGTTTGTGTTTTCTTTCTTTGGGAGTTGCTCTCTCTTTGAGGCATGTATGACTTCATCCATTTGATTTTTTCCTTTTAGTTGCAGGTTTCATTGACTCCTTGATCTATCACTCAGCACGTGCCATCCAGAAGAAAATTGAACTTGGGAAGACAACATAAATAAGCAATGTCATCGACCCATTTAAAAACAAACAAAAAAAAACCAAACAAAAAACCCCAAACAACAAACAAACAAAAAATCAAAAACAAACAAACAAACAAAAACCCCCAAGCCTCCAAGGAGAGCTAAACAGGCTCTTTGAAACACAAGTGATCTTCTGAGTGCACAGGAGAAGAGGTTTGGAATTTCCAGATGGCCCTAAGCACTCGTATATTACTGTACCCTCATTCACTGGCCTCAGTTTGTGGATGGAACGACTTGAACCTTGCTGCTATAAAGTTTAGCTGTCATATCTGACTCTACAGACCCTACTGCCAAACTCCTTCTGTGTCAGTCCATGTTCCTCCAGTTCTGTTCCCCTTCCCAACAGAGATGCTGGACATACTGCATTCTGTTTGCCTCTAGGAATACTGTACTTTATTGTCAAGAGACCTGTAAGGGGTTGAAGTTGCCATCAAATAAGCTTTCTAGCAACACCATCAGGAATTTTTAATTTTTCTTTAAAACGTTTCTGAGTGTGCTGATGCTGTATGTCAGACCTCCGTGAAAATGTGCTGAATCCCATCTGTTGCCTTCCAGCCATCCTGGGCTGCATGGGGAGCCTAAGCATTTGGGATGTGCTTTCTGTGCTGGGGAAGCTCCCAATTGTTCTTAGGAAGGATGCAAGTTGATGTTTCAGCAAAAAAAAAAAGTGTCTGGAATTTTAATTGATTTTTTAATTGGATTTTTTTTCATTTCCCCTTGGTGTATATTTTCAAATAAAGTCCGTCCTCTGTTCTGATAAGGCATATGGAGGAATAATTGAATTATTTGAACTAATCCTGATACTGAATTGGAAATTAGAATTAAAAGACACACCTGCATTGTGGCAAAGTATGTAGAGATTGTGGTGATGATGGGGCTTTTTTCTGTTAAATAATCTGCACAAGTGAGTAAAGTGTTTGGTATGTGAAACTATATTGGGAGAAATTTGAAAATAATGAGGAAAAAATAATTGTGAATTCTTGCCTTATTTGATGTAAAACAGATTGATTACTCTTAAATCTCAGATCTAGATTTGCTTTGGCATGACTCTAATTTTGGTCCAAGCGATTGGAGAGGCACAAGATCAGATACTGCAGAAAGAAAGTTGTTTTATAATTCATTTTAAAGCAGGTTTTGCTAGGTGGTTGATTCTTTTAGTTAGATGAACTTACCTATAAACCAAGGAGTCTAAAAAACTGCTGTTTATTCAGCTGGGGAGAGAAGCAATGTGTTGTGTGGGTAAGGAGAATGATTATCTTCCAGCAAGAATGTTGAAAAGCAGGTTTGTTTTAAATGTATTTTTTACAAGGATATTTAATGAATCCAGTGGGTCAGGATGACATCAGTACTACTACAGCATGAGGAAGGGAACACAGTGTCTGTATGTTTCATCAGGAACAAAAAGTGACCTGAACAGCTTCAATTGCTCCGAAGTGTGCTCAGCTTTGTAACTAAATTTGTAAGAACAGTCAGGAGAGAAAAGATGAATGGAAGTAACGCAGCAAGAGTGTAACCCACAGCGAAACAGTTACCTCTCTTTCCTGTCACTGGCTCGTCCCTGACAGGAAAGCCAATTGCTCGTAAACTAGAAAAGCGTTGGAGATCATTGCCCAGAGCATGCCCGAGCGCCTGAAGAGAGGTGAAGGGAGGGGGAAGGTGCAATACTTGTACTCGTCATGGGAAACTGGAATTAGTGGAGAGAAGAAATCGAAGACACGGAGATTGTACCTGGAGAGGCAGAAAATTAATGAAGCTAATAGTTAAGTTATACAGGCCTCTGCTATCTGTAGGAAGGATACGAGTATGAGAGTTCTGGTAATTTTAATAGACAGAAAGCCCAGGTGACTAAGAACCATGATAAAGCTGAGTCTGGATCAAGGATGGTGGTGATTGAAAGTGATAAAAGACATCCTGCTAACCCTGCTCTGGAGGAGGAAGACCTCCTTTGGGGAGCTCAGCCCCCAGGGTCTGCAGTCTTCTTCTGCAGGGTGGGTCTAGTTCTGCAGGGATGCCCTTTTCAAAGTTGTAAGGGATCAAAAAGCAAAGGAATGGTGGCTCACATGTGTTTTCAAAGTTTATTCAATGTAAGATCATTTCAAATTTATTTGATTCTGTTGTCTTCTGTCAGCATGTTTGATTTTTCCCTTCTTACTCTTCCTTGATACAATTTTTAAAATATTTCCTTAGTTAAAGACTGTAAGAATAAAAGTCTTAGTAAAAGACTGGGCAGGGGGAGAGAGGCATCTTCCTTTCCTAAGAACAGCTACAAACCTCCCCCAAAAGCCATCTGTGGGTGGAAATGTCAGCTCTGTCACGTGGACAGCGACGTTTGAGCAGCTGCTGTCCACCACTGGAACCCAGCGGCTTCACAGCCCTGCAGGGCCAGACACAGCAGCTCACAGGCTCCATGCCCACCTCCAGCCCCATCTCCCCTCCCTCCCTCCCAACCAGCCTGGGCAGAACCATGCCCACCCTATGTCCAGCTAAATGCAACATCGCTGCTGCCGTGGGAGAGGGCACCTACAGTACCTAGCTGGTCGGACCAGCACAAGCAGTACCGAAATGCTGTGAATTGCAGCGTCTGTGAGCCCAGGTGGTGGGGTGGAGCAGCAAGCTAAAGAGCCAGGACAGCCATTGGCGGTGCACTTTGGCTCATTCCTGCCCAGCCTCGCTCCAGTTTCTTGGAAATGCATCACTTGTAGAATACAATCCTGCCTTCGTGTGCCAGTCTCTTGATGAGGCTGAATTCAACATCAGCATCATGGACTTTGGTCCTGCGAAAGGCTCCGGACCGGTGGTTTTTCTCCCAGTAGTGGTGCCAGTTCCCTTCGCTGTCTGCTCCGAAGCCAAACACGGAGACCTGTGCACAAGCCAGCAAGAGCCAATGCTGTGAGGACACTGGGGCGTCCTGCAAGCACATGGACAAGCAGTGCAGGGGAGGTGCAGTGGCAGCGCTCGGTACCACTGGCTGGGCTCACCTGCTGGCAGGTGTGCAAGGCAAAGAGCAGGGCTGTGAAGCCAGTGGAGGGGTACCGCCCGTGGTGCTGTGTCCAGTTGTCATGGATGTACTTGAGGAAAGCTGGGCTCAGGATCAACACCTGAGTGGAGAGTGGAGTGAGCAGGTGCTCTCCATGCTGGAACAGGACAGCCAGCCCAACATAGTGCAGCCATTGGCTCTCTGCCCAGCAGAGTTCTGCCTGCCCCTGAGGAGCTGGAGCCCACAGAGCCGTTACCTTGTTTCTGTCAGCTTCGATGAACTGCTTAACTCTCACATACGTGCTGCAAAAGCAGAGGCAAGCAGTGATCATGTAGTACACCCGCTGCTGAGGAGGCCCATTTCTTTGCAGAGGATATCCATTGTCTGCCAGCACCCAGCCCAGTGACATCCCCTGCCCCTCGGGCTGGCCCAGCAGCATCCCCTGGCCCGGCTGTAAGAAGGGGCACATCAAGCCCATGGCCCCGCTGTGGAGACAGCTGCCATCCCACTCATAGGGGTATGGTACTACAGGTTGCCTGAGCCCTGTGGGGACAGCCCAATGCCCAACTACCTCAAAATGCAGGGTAGAGGGATGCCCAGTACACTTAGTGCCATCAGGACTAGTGCCAGGGCTCCCGTGAGGCACCAGAACCCCCAGACCACACTGCGCCATCGGCAGGGTTTCCAGCACAAGAGACACCATCCCCCAAAGCTGACACACCGTGTGAGTTCTCCGGTGGAGAAGGCACTGGTCACCCACTGCAGGTCCAGAGGTTTGAAGGGAACAAGGACAAGGTGGACATCGGGCCTAAGATTCACTGCACTCTCTGGGTACATGAAGTGATGGGTCGTTCTCATGCCAACATCCAGCTCAAAGCCAGTGATCTTTGCTCTGTTCATCCTAAAGGACAGCAGGATGGTGTGTCCCAGAACAAAGGTGCGTGGCCTGCTGGTCCCAGGCTCTTGGTCCCAGCAGGCAGGGACAGCAGGTCACCCTAGCCAGCAGCAAAGAGTGGACATGGGTGACGCAAGGCCTGTGTGTGTCCCAGGATGGAGGGCTCCAGAGAGCAGGGTCAGCCAGCCACCTCCATCACAGGGTTTGTGTTGGCAGATTTCAACAGCATGGCCAGGAGCTGGAGCCTGCCAGGGTTCTGGGACGACAGGGAGAGACCAAGTCCCCTTAGGTCACTCACCTCAACACCCAGTCATGAGTGTCAATTAGCAGCCCATGGCTGGACCCTTTCAGCTGCCCCGAGTTCCCCACCACCGCACAGGTCCTGCAGTGAGATGGGTCCCACACATCAGCAGTCGGGGCCCGGACGACAGTGAAGAGCTGCTGAATTACGGCCTGGAGCTGGACACCACTCGGAGGACCCTGCAGGGTCTGGGGGAGCAAGCACAGTGCAGCATTAGCCCCTCCACCAGTAACCCAAAGCGAGACAGAGTCCCATTTCTCCTAGCAGAGACCTGGGAAAGGACAGAAAAACCAGATGGGGTATTAGGAAAAGGGTGCAAAATAGCCCTGGGGGCAGGGTATGAGGTGGAGGAAGAGCTGATTTGGGATCTCTGCATCCTTTTATTCCCATCACATCTGTTCCTGGCCCTACCCCACTGCAAACAGATTCAGGGAGCCTGGGAAGAGCCACAAGCTCCTGCCCGTTGCCTCACTTACCAGCCACCACTGAACCACATTCGAGGAGAGCTCGTGGTCTGCGCTTGTCAGCAGAGGTCTCACGGCTGCCTTGTAGCGGGCATTGAACCACGCGGAGTTGTTGGCACGGGCGGTGCAGCGGGCAGGAGGGGTGTGGAGGAGGGAGGGAGCCCATCGGACAGGACCAGCACTCTCTGTGAGGGCTCGAAAACATTGCCACAGGACCAGCAGCAGGCACAGGGCCAGCACCACCTTTGTGTACCTCTGGAACAGCATCCCATGTGCCACCTGCAGGGATATGTCACAACGACCAGTGGCAGTGGCACCACAGGACGCCTTCTCACCCACCCTCTCTGCCCAGCCTCCTGGGACACCCCTTGGATGCTCACCCACCCTGAGGGAACTGAAATAGCCCAATATTCATTTCCATTTCTAACTGTTCTATGATGTTACTGCTGTGTTCTGCTGCTGCCACTGCCACCAGTTACTTCAGGCCAGACAGGGCTGGCTGGCAGCATGTGCTGTACAAGGAACTGCTCTCTGCCTGCAACACTTTTAAGGTCTGCAAACTGACCTGTGAACAAGCAGCAAAGCATCATCACCCTGCCCATGAGTCAAACACCAGCTTCCCATCCAGAGTGGTGTACATCCACCCACCAAGTGCACAATGCCAGCAGTGAGCCTTCCTCCTCAAGCATGAAGAGGAGCTGGGGCAGAGGAGCCTCTCTGCCATGGCTGAGCCCATGCAGGCGCCATGCAGCTCCCACCCTAGTGGTCCTGGGGTTCTGCAGCTTCAAGGACACCGAATCATTGCCAGGATGAACATTTCTGTTCTCTATCAAAAAGCACTCATGTAGCCTAAGGTCAGAGGGAAAAGGGTTTTCCATTCCTCAGGGAATTCATGCAGTGCTCAGTGACTTGGGACTTGGCTTCTGTGGGCCAAGGCAAGAGCAAAGAGCAGAGCTTCATGGGCAGCCTTCATCCCAGGGTCAGAAGAGAACACAGCTGGTTTGTGGAGGTGTCTCCTCTGTACTAGAAAACTCCTCATGGTCTCACAGTAGTACCCTGTTCCTCCCTCAGTTGCTATGTGTCAGCACCAGTTCAATTTCTTCACAGGAACCATTTTCTGCAGCTCCTGGAGAACAGAGCCCTAATGGACATCCCTGCTTGCCATGGTGATCACTACTGCACTCAGATCTGACCGCCAGAACATGCCCCAGACAGCAAAACTGCTGACAGGAGGTCCAGGCAACCAGCAGAGATGGGAGACAGAACAGGATGGGGGAATCTGCACAATCCCAGGTGGTTGCAGCAGGTTATACTCCATGTGTCAGTCTGTCCTTTCTAAAAGCCAGTGAACCTCACCTCATATTAAAGGGGGAAGCACAAACAAGCCATCACCAGCGCACTGGAAACCCAGATGTGGATTCTCCCAAGCAGGAAGCTGCCATGAAATGCCAGCTCTTCTCCCCACAGGGTCAGGGTGACTTATCACAGCCCCCACACTCTCCCTGCTGGCAGTCACAAGTCCCTGTGACTTATTCTTTTGTCCTCCTGCAAGCACCCACAAGCACTTGACATGATGGAGGCAAAGAGCATCCATCTGATGTGCTGGTCAGGCCAGGTGCCAGCAGTCCCTTGGGTTGTTTCGGGAACTCATGGAGCCTGAGGGGTGTTTAAGCCACAGCTCATGGAGAGGTGGGAGGAGGCTGAGGGCTGTATGGCCAGCACCAGCTGCTTCAGTAAGCCCAGAGAGAGGGTACTCAGCACAGGGAATATTTCACGTGGCTTGTTGCAATAACCTGTGGCTGGAGCGGGCAGGGCTCTGGACAGGCAGAATTGAGTGGCCTCATATCCCTCTCTGTGCCACGTGCAGTCCCTTTCCATATGCACCTGCACAGCCCATGGCAGTTCAAGGAATCCCACTTCCCTGTGCCCAGAGGTGCCCCAGTCCAGACATACTGGCCAGAAACCACCATGCCACAGCCATTCAGCCCCTGCATTGAGCTGCATTCAATGCCAGTGTCTGTCCCCACTCAGCCCCAAGGAAAACTGTCAGGAGATCCACAGCCTCACAACTGGGAAAGAGCTTCTCCTGGTGTCACGACCCTCTGGTCCACAGCCAGTTCTCCAGGTCCCCTCACCTCCTTGGAGGAAGCTCCGCTGAGCATGAACGGGCGAAGGCGATGCTTCCGGGCTCGGTAGCCTCTCCAGCGCTTGTTGCAAGTGCAGCAACTGCCACGGGAAGAGGAAGTGTTGCACCATGCCGTGGGGGAGAACTGTGGGTGGTGCAGTGAGGTCAGAGCTGCTGTCCCTTCCTCGGCAGCAGCTGCCACTCTGGCATTCCGGCACAGCCCCTCCATGCAGCCCAGAAGTTGAATGCCTTAGTCAGGTATATTAATACACCGGCGCTCTGGCTGGGCCAGGAGAGCTGCTGCTTGTCCAGAAGTGCCCAACACCAGAGGAGGACACTGTAGCACCTTTGTGCCTCCCTAGCTAGCTTCCTCTCCCGTGTGATGGAGTGCGCATAGCCACGCGCGCCCGGGGCTTATGGATTGCCCAAGCATAGCCAGAGACAAAGAGCGAGGTGGCCCGTCAGTCAGAAGTCCAAGGGTTTATTGCGAAACTCCCTTGAAGGGGGGTCTTGGGGTGATTCTATGACAATGCTGTATTCCCCATCGCCTGCTTGATCTCTAGTGTACCTTTACATTGCAAAGGGGGGAGAGAGAAGCCGAGAGAACTCTTCAAAGCGGCCAGCTTGACCTTGCATCTAGAATGTTTTGCATTCTTTACTCTCCCGATCTGACAACTTTTGTCAGTCTGTCCTTTTTTTGTTGGTTAGAGGACTTTTGCTCTCTAGTTTCTTCAGCTTTCAGCAGAGAAGGGACTGTGATCTGCCTCAGCGGCTTCTGTTCTTTTTTGGACTGTTTTTGGCTTGCTTTTCCTCCCAGACCAACTCCCATCCCTGGCCCTGCTCGGCGCGACCCTCCAAGGGGGATCGTCGGACCCTGCCTGGCCCAGCCCGGCCCAGCTCAGGACTGCAGGTTTTACCTACAGAAAGAACTCTAAAATCCATAGTCCTCTTTTAGGGGACAGGGGAGGGGGTTTCAATATCCTTTTCGGCCTCATGCCTGTGGGGGACTCTGTTAAACAAATAGTTTTTTTCACTTTCATCCGAGAAATTATTTTCCCAAACCTGTGGGGGAGGGGCTGCCAGGGCCTGCTTGCCTGGCAGGCAGGAGAGAGATGCCCCTTTCAGGTTGTTTCCTCCTGGATTTGTGTCCAAACTGGCACAGTTGTTAACTGCATCCATTTGCCTTGTGGGCACAGATCTGGTTCTGCACTTGGAACAAGATACATGTCTTCTACTTCAGGAACCTCTCTCCCACAGTGGAAAAATGGCTGATGTCCTCCCCCTCACCTGCAGCTCAGCACTCCTTCCCTCAGCTGTCCACACCACACCGCTGCCAGGCCTAGCAAACACTGTGCCAGGGGGTGTCCTGGCTCACGGGCAGATTCCTGCTGTATTTCTTGCTCTGTCCCACACCAGAGCTCTACCTGTCACAAGCGTGCACCTGCAGATGGCTGTTTGCAGGCACTGAGACTCTGCTGTACCGTTTCCTACACCAACAATAAAAGCTGCTGAAGGCAGAAGGCAATGACATTTCTGCCTTTCACAGCACAAATATATTTGGAGCTATATCTAAGCTCCAACATGCAAGTCTCAAGCCAGGAGCTCTGCAGACATGAGCAATGTTTTTCTCTAAACACAGCTTCCTGATGTAGAAGCTTGGTTTTAAAGGGCTGAAGTTTTAGCTTTTTGAGGGGTCTAGAGGGTGGACTAACAATGGAAAACTGAAAAACACAAGGAAATTGTCCCATGCCCAGAGGCTCCTGAGCAAGTCCTGGCCTCCAGAGGCCTGAGATGATAAAAGCCTCAGTGGCCATTTCTGGCAGAATGATCTGCAGGAGCACAGCTTCCCACCTGCAGGTGCTTCAGTGCCCCAGGGCAAGGCAGTAGTCACAGCCTAGAGCTCAGCACTGGCAAAACCCTTATCTGCTGAAAGTGCAAAATGAGAGAGGTGAGTGGGGGTGGTACAGTTTGGTTTCTTGCAGCACATTTACCAGAGCTTCCAGGAGGAGGCACCAAGAGGCTCAGAGCCCTCTGGACCACCGCAGAGAGAGCCCTGCCACAGTGGCAACATCTCATAGATACTTTCCACTGGTGATCAGGACTTTGATTTGCCCACAACAGGTCAATGTGATGGTTACACTAGCCTGGACATAGTTTTCAGCTAAGGCCCAAAGCAGGTCTAAGTCACCTAGCAACATACAGCAAACCCTTCCCCTTCCACAGGATGCTTGGTGATGCCTATTTGAATCACTCCAAACCGAGCCTAGAGACACTTCAGAGGCAGTCAGAGAAGCGGGTATTTGCTTGATTCAGCGCGCCGGGTGCGTGGGGGATCGCTCCTCCTAACACGCACACCCCGGCACTCCATACTGCACCGTGTTATGGGTGAAATTCATGAATATTCATCACATTCCTTGGGATAGGAGTGCGTGGATGATGAAATGCTGTTAGCAGGGAAATTTTCTCTTCTGGCATTCATTCTCTGAGAACTTTTCCTCTGCTGTGTAAGGTATGTACACAATAGCTAGGGATTTTGTAAATAGCATTCATATCTGGTATCTTCTGACTCTGTGTACATTATAGTAGGAAAAAACATTTCTAAGTGGGTGTCTGAGACTTTGACCAATCACCCTAGGAGAAGTGTGAGCACTGTTCAATTGCTTTATGGAACTAGAATATATAAATGGTATTGTAAATTTAATAAATAATTCATTCCTCGCTCTGGACTCCTGCCTCGCTGCATCTCTGAACCCCTCCTTGGAAGCCCACAGGAGTGCTTATATAAATTACTTCTCTGAAGTCATTGATATGATTAGCATACGTGCCACACATGCCCTGTGACTCTGGTGGTCTCACTGAGGAAGGCTCCTCTTCTTCCTCAGGAGTCTTTCTGATGAAGGTTAGTAGTCTTCCTCACAATGCACTTTTCACCTTTCTCTCTGGAGCACGTGCAGTCCTTCATTGGATTGGTTTGTGTGCTGCTTTCAAACAGGTTTTGTTCCTCTTATCCTGACAAGGTGCACTGTGTTTCTCTTATCTTGGCACACCTAAGGCTCGTCCTGTTTCTTAGGCTTGTGGTTAACATTTCCTGACTCTTAATACGTAACTCGTGCTTGCAGGAGTTAACTATTGATCACCCCCTCTCATGACCCCATGTTGTCCCAGTGCAGTCCTTGCTGCTGTACTACTCAGGAGGAAGGGCAAAGGGGCAGCAGTGAGGACTGTAAGAAGAAGGTTGTCCCCCAGCTCCAGAAAGCAGCTAAAAAACACAAGCATCAGAGAGAGTAGACAAGGAGCTTTTATTCATGAGGAAAACAAAGCTCACTTCTGCAGGTCTCTGTCTCTCTAGGCTCTCTGCACCCGCAGAGTTTCATCAAACTTTCTGATCCTATCTTGATCGCTGCCACAATCACCCCTGTCTTTGAGTAGTCCTCTGCTGGAGAGCATTTATCCATTGATGATCTTCTCGCTGATGTATCCAGGCATGGTGTAGACCAAAAGAACCAGGAAGATTGTCAGAACAGTGACAAGGAACAGTATAATTATGTATCTCTTGTACCGCTTCCAGATAAAAAACACAAAGGTCTTCATGGGATTCACAAACCAGTTGAAAGTTGTTTTTGGCCGACTAGAACAGGGAGAGAAGAATAGATAAGCACAGGCTCAATCCACAAAGCATCACGTTGGTTCTTCTGCTTTGGTGTCCTGCTACCCTCATGAATCACCAGCTCTTCCTGCTGCTTCCAGGCAGGATCAGCCCAGGGGCTGCAGCAAATGCACTGCCTGTGGAAACGCTAGAGACAACAGGACGGGTGCCCCAATGTTCCCAGAGCTGTCCTTCACCCATGCAGGCAAGGGATCCCTTCACACAGACAGACCTGACCATTGCACAAGCAATGTGATGGCACAGCTGCCTTGAGTATCTTCCTGAGATCAACCCTGGACCAGGTGCTGCAGCCCCAAGTCCTGTGGACCCACCTGAGCTCTGGGAAACCCTGGCAGTCCTGGTCCTGCAGACCCCACTGCCCAGGGCCTCAGTGATTGCTCTTGGCTTCCTGACAAGCCAATATTCCTGGTTTCCATACAAACAGCTGCTAAGAACACAGCACTGTCTATCCATCCTAAAGGTGATAATACAGATACTCACTTGGGCTTTTCGAGGGGTTCGGGCCCTTTTCGGCCCAAGCCAACAGGACTTTTGTCAGCCTCCTCCACAGTCAGCAGTTGGAACTCCGCTTCCACCTTGCCCTGGAGGGACAATATCTCTGAGCCACAGTTGAATGTGTTGCTTCACAGACCAGCTTGCTGACCACACACCCTGCCACAATTGGGTCTTTTTCTTCCAGTTCCACTTACAGATGGCTCAGAGCTTTTTTTCTCCATTGGCTACAGAGGCTTAATTCACAGCCAGTGGAAACTGTAGCCTGGTAAGAAACTGTTTTGCAGACAAGGAACTGTATTTTAATGCACTCCCCAACTACCTGATTTGTCTGCACCCTCCCACAGTGGCACTGAGCAAAATTCAGCCTTGGGGACACACTGTGGTCCAGTAGCATGGCTATCAGGAGTGAGTCTGTCCCAGGTCAGTTGGCCTTGGGCAGGCAGAGGCCCCAGGACAGGCTTCTGCCGCTGTCCTGACTGGCTGATGGGGAGCCATATGCCTCTTGCTTTGGAGTAGGAGTGAGCAAGGAGCACATAGTCTGGGGTGTTTTAGTGGGAACACTAAATTCCTAAACATAGACAGCTCCCCTCACGGAGCACTGCTCTATGGGAAGCTCAGAGGAATATATGAAGTCAGACACCCCTGCATGCCACAGCAGCTGGTTCTTCAGGGTAGAAGAAGTGCTGGATCGGCAGTAGATGGAAGAAGTCTTCAGGATCCTGCATAAGCTGGGTCACTGCTGCCTCTGTAGGTTGTGTGCATGTAGGATAGGCTGCCATATCAAGGCAAAGGCAAAACCCTGGCTGTGCTCACCAGTGCCAGCACCCCACCTTACCGTCAGGAGGTACTTGTTCCCACTGGGGTCTGTGAATTCCATGTCCTCTGGTCTGACTGAGCTGCTCCACTTCTTTTTCTTCTTCTTCTTGTACTCCCTGTCTTCTCTCTTGTCATCTTCTTGATCTCTGAGTTTGATGAAGGGCCACCAGCCCCTCATGCGCTTATTTCGGAAGATGGAGAAGCGAGGTGCTGCGTTCTCCTTGGCCATGGTGATGGTGCAGTGCTCAGAGCTCTTGGCTGCCCGCACCATGTCATGCAGCTTCAGCTCGATGGAGCCTGCAGGCACGGGGAAGAGGAGACCACGTGGTAAAACCCTGAGGTCAGCCCCACACGACATTTGGCTGTCTCTGCCACACCCCCAACCACCACGAGTAGGTCCCAGCTGCTGCAATGATCTAGCAGAACCCTGCATATCTACAGATGGAGAACTTGAAATTCTGCATAAGAAAGGACTAGCTCAGGAGTCAGAGACTGAGGCAGAAGCCCCAGGTTTTTGATAAGGTCTATTTGGTAAGCTCTTATGGTGAGTTATTTTCACCCCTTTACCATGTCCCACCTTCCTCTCCTCATATGTCTAAGTCCATATTCCTCTCTAATTCCTGGAAATATCAATTAAAATTATAAAATTATAATGCTTTAAAATTATAAATGCTATAAAGGTTTCAAGTTTGTCTTAGATCTGCAACAGCCTCAGTTCATTTCCCTGTCTGGCCTTGTGCCTCTGTTCTGCTTGGAACGAGCTGCTGTCCCACTTTGGCACTGAGCCCTCGCAACAAATCAGTCTTACCACATCCTGGTTTGTACTGGCAAAAGCAGACAAGGGATGTGAGTGTTCCCTGCTCAGTTCCAAGTGAGACTGCATCTGGATACAGTGCTCGATTTTGGACTCCCAATACAAGAAGAGTGTCAACTAAATAGTGTTTAGTGGCTGAGATAGTCAAGTATGTAGTAAGTGCCACAGCAAGAGGGGTGAGGGACACATATATTTTCAGCCCAGAGAAGAGAGGTCAGGAGGGGAGATCATACTGCATCCCTCACAGCCTAAAGGAAGCTACAGAGCAGATGGAGCTCGACTCTTCTCAGAAATGGATAATGAAAGCACACAAGGCAACAGACAAAACGCTGCAAGTAAAAAAACCTGAGAATTGTGAGAAAGGTGCAGCCAGGAAAAGGGTCACAGAAGGGTTCTGGGAATCTATCCTTGAAGATAATCAAAACCCACCCAGAACGTGCCCTAAGCAACTTGACCTACAGTGCATCTAGCTCTGCTTGGCGCAGGAGATTGCAGTAAACCCTGCAGAAGCCCCTTACTATCTAGAAGTTCCTGAGATATACGTGCCAGAAATCACTGGAATTGCTAATGCTTTCTTCAGTGCCTCAGTTCTTCATGGCTGAACCACTAGAAGTGCCTCATGCAGTAAAGCCACTTAAATACACCATGAAGGTTGAAGTATAAGTGGAGTTTTAACACACCCAGGAAATAGGAGAAAGGGGCTGCTTTTTAATAGAGAGGTTAACATTTGAAGAAGGGAGGAACAACTAAACGGAGCACTATAAGCTGGGGGATGACAGTAGAAGTGGGAGAGAATCAGGAGCATTTGTGCTAGCATAACGTGGGGGGAATCACCACTAGCCCTGTTTTGGCCCCAGGCCTTGCTGCGTGCCCAGCTCAGCGGGTCTGATTACCGAGAAGTAGCAGAGCATCCAGAGAGCTCTGAGCCCCCAGCAGTGGGATGCTGCAACTCAAGTGCCAATAGTCTCAAAAAGGTTGTCAATAGTCTCACAAAGGTTGTCCCTGTGCCCACAACGTAAGGTCCTTGGAAAAATGCTCTTAGGCCCAGACTTTGGGATTTGCATATCTAAGTAAGAGAATGGAAAAGAAGCAAGTTTGTTGGAAAGGTTGTGAGGAAGCAGAACCTGGAACTCCTGTGATGTGACAGGCCCTGAAAAAACACACCAAGGCCCTGGGACAAGCATGCAAGCACTACATGTCTGTGTAGTGGAGGTGCCTATCTCCAGGCTCTGTCTATAGCTCAAGTGTGAAAAACCAGCCCAGGTGACTACTGAGCTGAGGAGTTTGATCTGATGGTCCTACTGTCCCTTCTTAGAGAGCTGAGCCCCAGGGAAATGCTGTAATGCTCCAGCAAGGTGAGGGACAGGTCACCCCACTTCCAGCAGGTAACACCATACCTAGGAAGTCATTAGCTGAAATCCTGTCATAATCCCAGACCTGGATGACCAGAACAGCTGGTTCCCGAAACTCTGATTCCTCCACGGAGAAGGCAGAGTCCTTTTTCTTGTAGGTGATCTCCTTCTCAGTTGGGAGATAATTGAAGCGGAAGATGAACCTCCAGTTGAAATTGCCTTCCCCAGTCAAGGAGTTAAAGTGAACGTCTGTCTCCTGCTTGTCATGGTCAAGACCTTTTATCCAGCTGCAGGAGAAACTCAGTTACCCCTTACCCCTGTCAGCCAGCCTCAGAGGCAGAGCAGAAGGATGGAAGCACTGAACCTCATGGGGTAGCAGGAAAGGGTCAAACCAGAGCAACACCTGGACATCTCTGGAGGTACAGCAGCCCATGCAAAGGACTGGAGCGGGCACCTCACACCCAGGCAAGGAGGAGCAGAGGTTCAGAGGAGGCAAGTGAGCATGTGGGCCAGGGCAGGGAGCAGGGCAGCCAGGCTCTGGCCTCTCACTGGTTCCCACCACACCTTTTGACGTAGATGTCACTGGAAGGCTCTCCCGTTACTGGGTTGACATCATCAAGGATCACATCGTCCGTGTTCCAGATAATCACACGGAGCTCATAGCTGTGGGAAGGACACAGAGGTGAGACACATGCCCTTGTCCCTGGTGCCTGGGAGGGCAGGTCAAGCCCTGAGCACCATGCCAGAGCAGCAGGACTTGAACCTTCCTAGCAGCGTGGTTCCCTGCTCCTCCGGCCAAGCACAGCCCAGCAGTCTCACTGCCAGGCATAAAACGCTTTCTGGACACTACAACCCTACAAGACAAACACCCACAGTCTATACAGGCAGCTTTTGCAAACCAAGTCCCTGGTGCATGGGAAACCCATCCAGCTAACCCTAACCCCTAACCCTTAGGGTTACTAAGCTATAGGAGCACAGAAAAGCTTAGGCAGGAAGGGATCTCTGCAGTTTCTGCTCCAAGCCCTTGCTCTAGCTTCATAGCAGGTTGACTGCCCAGGGCCTTGTCTGCATTAGCTTTTAGTATCATCAAGGATGGACAGCCTAGCATATCTGAGTCAATCTGCCCCTATTCCAGGCTAGCTTCACTCTCACTTGGAAAATGTTTTCCCTATATCCAGTTGGAGTTTCCCTTGCTGCAGTTTGTGTTCATTATCTCTTGTCCTTTCAGGTGCATGTCTGAGAATAACCTGGACCCTCCATCCCAGAAGTACCATTAGATCCTTGAAAACAGCAGATTTCCTCCTTCGACTGCACTTCTCCAAGCTCCCAAGGACATTTGTCCACTAGCCAGAATAGAGTTTGATGAGTAGCTCTGGCCTAGGTTTCTATTTCCGTTATGTCCAGCCACAGAGACATTAACCTGCCCTTCCCCAAACCTTTGTGCAGCCGAAGCTCTTATGGCCCATGATGATACACCTCAGAGAACATCCTGTGGTCAGAGCTGGAGCAAAGAGGGCTGCATGCCACACTCACACTGACCCTGTGGCACATCCCACCAGCCATGGCAAGGGACATTGATCCTCCCTGCAGCCCACCAGCCCCAGCCCCACTCCCACAGGTGCTACCTGACAGGCAGTCGTGGCTTGATGTTGACGGGTGGTGGTGCAGGGACATCATTTGGAAACATGTCAATCCACATGTGCAAGGACCCCTAATGAGAGAGGACAGCTGAGACACTTCAAAAAAAAGACCACTCTCCAGCTCTTCAAGGAGCAAGGGCTTGGTCCTGCAAGGAAAGTTCTCATCAGAAAGCCCCTGCTTGGTTGTCTCCATTCCCAGCACTTGAGAGTGACATGAGATTGGATTTTACACAGGGAAAAAAATTAAAGCTACAAAAGATTGCTTATTTCTGCTCCCAAGAAAAACCACTTCACCTACGCTGGATCCATTTCAAGCAGAGGCAAACGTGTCCCTCTGTCTTAATAAGGAGCATATGGTGATGCAATGCTTAAGCAAAACCAAGAAAAATAAGAAGTGATGGGTCTGACTCTGGTCTCCCCACATGCGTTTCCAATGCCAAACAAAGCCAGCATGACTGCAGAACTCTGCTTTGTTCAAACCTCCAGTACCCAAGGGAACAGGAGATTTCAGTGCAGGACATTAAAATGGTGAGTTTGGGTGACTGCATGGCACAAAACTAAGGACGGATGTTTCTTCTCCAGCCAGCAGTTACCTTGTGCCCCAGGGAGAAGCCAAGGGTGCAGAACAAGGTTCTTGCAAAACAGCAGTGATAAGGGACCATGCAGAGGAGGCAGGTATAGGCAAGGATACCATCACCCACGGGGGTGCACGGTGGCAGGGCTCAGAAGCAGAGCAGGTCTGTTGCCACCCACACTGCATCCTCATCAGAGCAGTGCTAAATGGCCTGCGGACACAGGAAGGACTCTGGGTCACCAGCACTGTGAACACAACATCAATGGACAGAAGTTCCTTGAGGAAAGGGTGTTCAGAAGCATCGTGAGAGGTCAGGGGGTAGATGTGAGCAAAGGACAAACGAGGCCAATGTCCTCACTTCATAGCTGAGCCAGCCATCCACAGACACAGCTCCAGTCACCCACCCAGGAAGGGGACAATGCGTAGAATTCACAGGAGACCAGACAGGGGGCTGGAAAACAGCTATCCAGAAGGTCCTTCCCTGAAACGATGTTGAGATTTGGCACAGAAACACATCTCACCTGCACAAGCCCAGGGTTCTCCGGGTTGTACAAAGACCGGATTTCCACATGCTCTGGTACCAGCTTGTACCCGTATCCTGGCATCTCTTCCCAGTGTTGCAGGACGTACAAAGCCTTATGTTCAACATCCACTGACAAGTTCTCATCTGCCACTCCTCTCTTGTTTCTCACAGAGGCCCCTGCAGCAGGACACAGCCAGGGAGAAGATGAAGGCTTCTGGCCAGCAAGAGTCATGTCAGGACATCAGTCACTAGCACAAGTAACAGGAGATGATGGACTGAGCAAAAAAGCGCCTCTCCAGAAAAACAAACGGAGAGAAGCAGGAGGGCAAAGATGAGGGGAGTGAGTTCAACATGTTGCAGTGATGAGAGAAATAGCAGGCAGGAAGAAAACAAGCCAAGAGAAATACAATGGAAAGGGCAAAAAAGAACTTACTCTGGCCCTGGGAAAAAGATACAAGGGACATTAAGGGGGACGTGACCCTCTGGGGCATTTTAAGTCCCCACATCTCTGTGGTAGTGCCAACAGATCCATGGATGAATTTTTGCCAGAGAAATGCTACTGGAAAGCATTACTTGCCACTCTCAAGACATGCAGCTGTGCTCTTTATTAATGAACACAATGTGCAACTAATTGACTCCTTTAGCACAGCGAAGCCAAATGGCAGTTCAAGACCAAATCTTGCTGGTGGGAGAAAAGCCAGAGCCAACAGGTGAGGGCACAATGACCCACCCACTCCTGGGTTTATGGAGCACATCTGCCCCTTGGATATCAGTCTGAGACCTAAACCATTCCAAGCAGTGCTCAAACACAGCAGAGGTTGAAAGGGCACCAGCTGCAGCTATGTTGGAACCAGAGCCAGCCGTCAGAGAACACCAGGAGGGCACCTTGTTTCTCCCTCCCCAGCTATCCAATGACCTGTAAAAAAAGGGGAAAAGGGCTTTTGGAGGCTCCTTGCCCTCTGCTGAGTAGGATTTCTTTTCCCTTCTTTGCATAAGCCATAGAGACAACTAGAAAACTGACGAGCCGTTGCACTGAAACAAGGAGAAAGTAAAGTTGGCCGTACAGGTATCTGTCCTCACTCTGAGCAGGAAAGGCCAGGGATCATCCTTCCTACAGGCCACATAGCACTGCCTTGCAGAACTCAGCCATCCACAAGTGGGCCACATCTGCTCTAGTTTTTTCTCAAGGTTGGATTCAATTGCACAGGTGTTGGCTGCAGCAGGGGCTGGCCTTTGCTCAGGAAAGTTCTCCATCACTGCTGGTGGATGTTGTGAAAGGCTGGTGTGTTCTTAGACGTCTGTGGCCCTGGCTCAGGGTTTGTAATGCCAGTTAGAAGGAAAGAAAAACAGCAAATGAGAAGCAGAAGCTGCCCACAAGGTGGAGATCAACAGGAGAGAGAAGCAGTGTGGAATCACCCAAGGTACCTGAAGCCACTGGAAGCACAGAACATTCCTGGACAAAGCCAGCTAAAAACAGGAAAGAAGACTGAAAAAACATTTCCTCCCCCCTCCCTGACCCGCCCCCTCCCCAAAAAAAATACACCCCAAACAAAACAAAAAAAAAAACCCACAAAGAAAAAAAAACCAAAAACATTAAAGAAAACAAAAAAAAAACCCATCACCACTAAAAACCTCAAACCAACCAACCAAAAAGACAACCCCAAAATACTCCAAAACACCCACAACCCCAAACAGGACTTCATTATCTTGCTGATAGTGATCATAAGCAGATGAAGGTAGAGCTTTGTGACGGTGCCAGCCACTAGAATAAGCTGGCATACAACAAACCTCCATGACCAACGCTGGCGTGCAAGTGGGTTTGCTTTGTTCCACCCACTGCCTGGGAAGCCACTTTGGTACCTAATGGCCTGGATCACATCTTCTCCAAGTGCAGCAGTGTCCACTGAAACGAGGGCACTGAACCAAGGATGCACCTCACAGTGACCCCAAAAACTGGGCCAGGCAGGGCACAGAGTGGGGAAGCCAGCCTGGACGCCTCAGGGAAGAGAGGATTGCGGGCTCCCAGAACACCCACCAGCACGTGCATTGCTGACCATAGGTAGTTGTTTAAGGGACCATTTCAACGAGCCCTCTGTACCTTCAGGAAAAGCTTCTGGAGGGACCTTGAATATTTTATTGTCCACTTTGATCTCCTCCCATCTGTACTCTGCAGCAGGGATTGAGTTTTCCTTGCATAAACTATCCAGGATCTGTGTGGGTTTAAAAGCATCTCGCCACGTGTTGTAGCCATTTCTGCATGGAAAAAGAAAACATCAAGAACTTCTTCAGCTTAAGTTTCTTTTCCAGGTTGTGAAGCAGCCTTCCTTCCCTACAGCACAGGCTATGTCACTAGAACCCTGCTCAGATTTTCACTGGGAAAACCCTGGGCTTAAAAACATTACAAAAAATCTTACTGAATGAAAAGCAAAACGAACTCTGTCCTGACAGAGAACAAGCTGGACTTGCACTCCACAGAACTATTAGCTTCTGAGCAGCAGAAGCATTCTAGCAGCAGGAGCAATTCTAGCTGCAGGTCCTAAGTCAGAAAGAGGTTTTAGCTGTGCTGGGTACTCAACTCCATGCCCACAGCTAGTTTTCCAATAGGAGGGTAGGAGAAGTTTGCAGAAAACCGGCCAAAGACACCGGAGAATCCATATGGAAGGAGGCCAAAGGAAATCAGATGTCCTGAGTGTTGCTACTTACAAAATGCTGCCAGAGAAACTGCTGTGCTTTCTGAAAGAGGTCACTGTCAAGCAAGCACTTTTCTCACAGAACACCAACGTGAAAGCAATAAAGAATTTTTTTGCTATATTATGCAAGGTATATTAGTTTGCAGTAGGAATTAGAGCTGTCACAGGAAGCTGGTAGGTGTCTAAAGAAATAGAGTTATCCATGTAACTTGTAGTGAGTCTGAGGAGCACCTGCAAATGCATATTCTGTCTTGCAGAACAGGAGGAGCTCTGTTACCCACATGTGGCAGGTGAGAAGATTGTCTGTGGCCCTAATGTGTCACGTTGGTACCTACGAGTCATACTGCGCAGCCACTCCACAGTTGGCCCTGTGCTTGCTGTAGAATCGATTCTCCAAGTCAATCTTGGTCTCCCCAATCAGATCATCAGATCCAACCAAATCATGGTCAAATATTGCCACAGTTAGTTCTGATTCCATGGGAAAGGAGACTGTCAACTCCACAACTCTGGACAGAAGCAAACAGGGAAAGTGCAATTAGCAGAGGATGGAAATGAAACACATGCTCTGCTTCGATAATCCTACACATTTAAGAACTGCATTTGACAACTTAAAGGCCTCTGATAAACTTTGGTTCTCTCTAAATTCAGTATGTGCATTTTTCGGTGTGTGTGTTCAAACAAAGGAATTACTTTTCCAAGAATGTGTGGCTTGGATAGAGGGCCTGGAGTTAGGGAAAAAGCTCTCCGATGTTCGGCTTCCAATTTTAAATCAAGTCCTTGGCCATGCTTGCCTCCTAACCCAAAACATGATGGCTCCTGAGTTAGCTGGAGGGAAGAGATGTGCCCAGGAGCTTTGCGTTAAAGCACAAGATTCTCCATCAGAAAGGAAGAGAAGACCTTACATGCTGAGCCACATTCCAAGCCCCAGATTTGCACTGTTCTTATTAAACCTGCTAGATGAAAACTTCCTGCATACTCTCCAAACACAGGATTGAGCTGCTTTGGGATGTATCGCTCCTTTGTGTCCTTCTGCTGCTGCCCCACAGTCACCACCACGTAGGGGTCTGCTTTGCCATTGGGGTCTGCTGGCGACAGGTTTGTAGCCTGGAATATACAAGAGATACTGCTGTACACAGCTGTGGAGAGTAACCTGGACAAGGAGCACTGCACAGGCCTGACACCACCCAAACTCGCTTGGTCAGGTCCCTCCAGCAACTACCCTGGCAGTGAAACAGCCACTCGTTCCCACACAGATCCTCACTCTGCAAGCCACTGATGTCTTCAGCTGTGGACCCACCTACTTGTTCATGATCTCAAGGCAGATCTGAGGAGCCAAGAAATGCTCATCTGGCCTTTTAGTACCTCCTCGAGCTACAAAGCATGGAAGACTCTCCGTGCACTGGCAGAGGCGTCAAGACAGCACCACTTTTTTGCAAGTGCCACTGCTCACATTTACTGAGCAGAGACTGGCAGAAGGTGCATAGGGAGGGGAGAGACCATCAAGCATTACTGCTGCCTCCACCAGAGACTTACCTTAACAATGTAAACTCTTACAAGAACCTTGATGGGTCTGTTCCTTGGAATGCCCCGGGAGACCCTGGGCTCTGTAACAGCTTCCTCAGTGGGGTAGACATAGAAGGAGCCCTGCAGAAAACACTTTTCAATGAACAGCTGGATACAAATGGGAATATCTCAGAAAGGACTGGAGCCACCAGCTTCACCTGCCAACTAGAAAACCAGAGCCATTTTCCCATGCAGACCACAGACACCCTGTGCCCATGGGGACAGTCCTTCCCAAAGGTCCAATCATGTCCACATGGCCTAGGCAATCCCTGCTTGCAATTTAGGCTGCAGGCTGTCATACCACTGCCAACATCAGATCTGAGCACCTCCAGGCACTTTGGGACACTCCAAAGACAGAAGACACCAAAGGTTTTCTAGGGACAGCTACAGCTTCTGTAGTTGATATTTCAGAGTCTTCAAGAGCTCCTGGATGGGAGGATGATGCCTCTTTTAAATAAGTTTTGTTAATTTTAAAACCAGTGAAGCTTACTCATATAATGCTTATATGCATATTGAATACTCCCAGAGGCCATGACCAGAATGAGTCCTTTATGCTTCATGCTTTCTCCTTTTAGCAGCTAAAAATACTAAATCAGATGGATTTATAAGCTAACAACAGTAGGACCACAGTACAATTGCTTCAACAGGCACTGACAGTACCCAGGTCATGCTGCAGCCCAACCTGCACACCCATGCACTTTGCAAGGCTTTGCTGGTGTTGGCTTGCTCTAAAATACATGTCATAAGGGTCTTCTTCCACAAGCAGCACAAATGTCATCCAAATGAAACAGTACCTTGTACTTCCCCACATAATGTTCATCCTCATTTCCATCTTCTTCTTCATTTGCTTTGCCACGATGAAGGGGGAAAACACATAACCAGTCTTCAAAATTACCAAACTCATTTTCCAGCTCAGAGTTGTAGATCTGCAACAAGTAGAAAGCAATTTTGGACCTTTTTCTGCCATCTTAAAGGGAAGGAGAGTCAGAAACACCATCCTTTCTCTGCTTCAACCATTTCATCTAGTCCTACCTTACTCCTGTATTACTCAGTACAGGGTGTTAATGGTTTTCCTGCATGTCCCTGGGGCCAGCCTTGGATGTGGATGCACATCCCAGCTTGGCTCCAAGGTCTTACTACCTGCCTCAAAGTCAGGCAATGATGGGGCCTCAGCACACACTGCAGGTTCTCCTCCCAGCATAACTGCCACTGCAGGAAGGTGAGGAGGACAAGGACGAAGGGCCAGGGCTGAAAGAGACTAGGTCACCCCAATTATCACCTGAAGGGTGGCAATGAGCTTCCTCTTGGGATGAGCAGGTTCAGCTTCAATCACTGCCTCATCCTCTGCTTCCATGTCAATGGAAGATGCATTTAAATTCCCTCCATCTAGAAATGACAGTAAGAGATTAGAAAACACTCTGATTTTGCCCATCATGTCAAGTGAAATTACCCCAGTCACAGCTTCTGCTTTCACCCAGCGCTTTGACCTGTGTCACAGCAACTGGAGCTATTGCTGTTTGTAGCAGGTGTCCTTCCAGCACCTCAGGCTTCCCAGCACCCCATGGCTGGATGGCTGGGGAGACAAAAATTGGCACAGATCCACCTGCCTCTCTGCCTGCATGGCTGCTGTTCGGACAGGAACTGGGCAGAAACCAAATGAAGGAAAGTGGTTGGACCAGCTCATGGGTGCTGTCAGGGAAGGCACAGAGGAGAGTTCACCCTCCTCTTTGGATGAGTGCTTATTTGCTGGCCTGCTGCTTTGGGTGGGTTTTAACCGAAGCATCACTGCCACTTTTGGCACAGCCAGCTGAGCCTGGAGAGACCGTGTCTAGATCAAACCGAGGACAGAGCGAGTGCGTCCTTGTCCCATTCCCCAAAGCTCCAGATCCCTCGAGTGCTAATGGCATGCAGGTACCCTCAAGGCCTCTCCTTAATTGTATTTACATCATTTTTATACTTTGCACTTTCCCAGTTCAAAGCTATATGAGTCACTGCTTACATCTCTGCAAACCTGAACCAACAGCTGTAACACTGTTCTTAGATCATATAAAGATTGTTGTTACTGTCTTTCTGTTACCTCTGCCATTTTCTGTTACCTGATTCACCTGTAGCCCAGGTGAGCATCCCATGAGCACAGAGTGATGTGCAGCTCCTGGACAGTTTTTCCTGTCCACCATCCTCTCTCCATCCCACCACCGCTTCCCAGTCTCATCCAGACAATCCCGTGATCCCTGCAGATGATTTTTCTGCATTTTGCTCACACAGAAAAGCACTTGCTTTAACACCATTTTACAAGACTCCACTATTTTCCAAGACTTTTCTGACTATTTTCCAAGCTTTTTCCAGGCAAGTTTGGTGTTTTCAACTTGAAATAGCCTGTTAGCCCTTGTCAATGTCTTCAGCCTCTCTGCTCACTTTTGTGTTGTTGTTGCTGAATGTTGCAAGGTTGTTGTCTGCACAGACGCCATTCCCACAAGCCCAGTACCCTCTGGGGTGGTATAAAATCCTGATTCTCCCCACTAAAGAGTAGGGTATTGTTAGAGGACTCACCTGCATCATTCAGGTCATCATTCTCAGCATCTTCCTCATCACTGCATGCCTGAAACACACATGAAAAGTCACCTCAGATCCCTGACAGCAAAGGCTTCTGCTTCCAAGCACAGAACACTGACATTTTCCTGCCAGCGAAGTAATACACAGCCTGAAATCATTGAGCAATAACACCATTGCAGGATGGTATCTAATGAGTGTCTTAATGACTTTTGCTTCTCCCCACATCCTCCTGCTAGCTTCTTTTGATTGGAATTTGACAGGGCAAGGAAGGAAATTTGGAGCAGATCTGTTCCCACAACACATGCTAGGACAGAGTAAGCAGCGTGAAAGCCCCTGTTAAAATCAGCAACATCACATTTTCAGGAGTCCCTCAAGAGAAGCTGCCTCATTCTCACACTACTTGGGCACTGAGCCTCAGGGATGTTTCAATACCCACCACCTGCTGAAATCAGCCCACCTGGTAGATTCTTGATACCTGGCTACCTTAAGTATGCTTAAAACACTAAAGTCCACATCTTCCTGCAGATCCATGCCAGGAGAGCTCCTGTGACACTCAGTATTGTTGAAAACGTCTTCCCCAACACAGTGCAGCCTATTTTCCCTTCTGTTGGCATCTGTCACAAAATATTACCTGGTTATACAGCTCTTTCAGAGATGCATAGTACTTGGACCACCAATCCAGTTCTTCCAGTTCCGGTTTTTCCTCTTCATATTTATCTTCCTTCTTTACAAGGTTATTGATAGGAATTTCCTTCAAAGGAGCCTTAAGAGAACAGAGAAGAGGGTTCAGAGGGAAGAAATGACCACCCAGGACATTCATGCACCCTCCTCAAGTGCCCTGGAAGCCTCTGGCAAAGGCTCAGCACTCAGGCAGAGCACAAGAGGTGCAAAGCTACCTGTGGCCCCAGGTTTATTCTTTACTACAAAAGAAGCCGTTCTCAAGGCACGGGGCAGGTCTCCTCAGTCTCCCTGTGCCAGAGCCCCAGCACATGGCACTGCCAATGAGCAGGCAGGAGAGAGGAGTGTTTCAGTCCAGAGGAAAACCTGGTGGATGAAACCTAACACCGAACTTCTGAACTTTCTATTTTGTTTGTAATCTACAGTTTGGTTTTACAAACTTCAAAATTTGTTGGGCCAAACACATCACTCACCTTCACAAAATTAAGGGAGTGAGTGCTGGAACCGGGGTCACCAGCTGCCAGTCCAATGTTTACCACAGTCTGAGATGGAAGATGGTGAGATGAGACATTGCGAGCTGAGATGAAAATAAAGAGATTCATGTTTCCAGACATTTATTTCTGCCCACTACTTCTTACTTTTGGCCACAGGAAAATCCTCCCTGTTAAAACACTGTAGTGTGATTGATTTTAAAGCTTTTCACAACAGACTCCAAAAAAACCTGCTGGAAATCCAAGCACAGTACTGAGATTGGCCACCATCATCAACATGCTTGTTGCTGACTCCCAGGAATTCAGAATTATGAGATATATCTTCAGATGTATGAGATATACCTTCCCTACTCAGAAATAACCACAGATGGATAAATCTTTGTCTTCTTCTTCATGCTTCCAGATCAAGAGTGCTGGCTGTTGCTATCATAGAGCTATTTAACTAAACTATTACCCAATGAACAGACCTTGACCTGACAATGTGAGAGAACTGAAAACTTTTCAATCCTTGGTCTTAGTGGACCAGCTCCCTAAAGATGGAGGTCTCATTGAGCAAATTCTTTCCTATGCGGGTGGTGAGGCCCTGGCATAGGTTGCCTAGAGAAGCTGTGGCTGCCCTATCCCTGGAGCTATACAAGGCAATGTTGGACAGGGCTTGGAGCAACCTGGGATAGTGGAAGGTGTCCCTACTCATGGCAGAAGGTGGAACAAGATGATCTTTAAGCTCCCTTCCAACCCAAACCATTCTGTGATTCTGTGACCTTGTGATTCCAGGAAGAGGATTTTGCCACCTAGCTAAGAGAGCCAGGGATCTTTGCCACTGGCAAAATCTGCCTGTTGTCTCCATGAGAACCTCTCCAAGCAGCTCACCTTTGGGCATATCCTCTGGTTCCTCCTCCAGCTCTCTGGGAGAGAATTTCATCACATCGGACACAACATGGCTACCCACCAGCACAGTGCGCCCAAATGCACGCTTTTCCACCACAAAGATGCTGAGGGGAGGGTGCAGGTATACCTGCTCTGGGAGCTCCTGCAAGAGAATTATGCATGAGGCTCACAGGAGTAAGGGTGATCAACCTGTGTTGAGCTATCAAACTATGGCAGCCCCATCAGATAAGGAAAACCTGCCGGTACCTTGTAACTACGCCCAAAAATCAAAGCCTCACAGTGACAGGTCATGGCTAAGACAGCTCTTGGTGGGCAATTTAACAAAGGTTTTGTTCTGCAGCTGAACCACGTGGCCATGGGAGAGCAAAATCCTGGAGGCAGTTCTCCTTCTGCTATCTTGCCCCGTGCAGTGAGGCAGTGCACGGGTGCGGGGTAGCCACGGTGTACCCTGGCATGGCAGAATCCACCTTCCCACTCACCACATCCATGTATTTGACCAGCTCAGTGAAGTTGGGGTTCCCTTTGTAGGACACAATCACCTCTGACTCCACCTTCTTGCCGGCACATTCAATGATCACCTGGGGCTCATCCACCTCAAACAAGTTCACTCTCTTCAGGTCCCTCAGGCCCCAGAACAGGATCTGAAGCACAACATGAAGCTGCTGTCTGAGATACGCCAGGCATGGCACTGCCCATGCTGCCACCCCCCATCCACAGGACACAGTCCCCAGAAGAGGCACAGGCCTGCTCCCCCAGCTCAGCTGCCCAGCAGCTCTGCCTCGAGCTACTCTGACGGATTCTCCCTCGTGTCAAGCACCTCCATTTCTGACATCTGCTCAGCCCTCACAGGCACATTTGAGCTCCAAACTGGACTCCCTCACCAAGACCTGCCCTCCCCCCAGGGACAGCTTGAGGGGAAAGCCAGCGCAGCAGAAGGTGGCACACCTCTATGCGAAACTCCCTCAGTACTGGGCGGATGCCCTCAGGGATGATGAACCGTCCAGCACGGGGGTCTTCCAGGTAGTCAGGCTCCTTGGGCTCCACGTCCTCAGGCACCGATGGCTGAACAGGTGGAACCAGGACACAGCAGGTGATGAAAGTAATTTCTATTCCATCCCATGCCATGCCCCCTCTCTCCCTCTTCTAGGTCTGTGCTCACAGGCTGTCTCTGCAGCCTCCGCTCAGTGGAAAGCCAGATATGGCCTCCAACGTGAAATCCACTGGTGGGCCCCATGTAACCAGCTTCTCACCCACATAGCTCTCCTCAGAGAGCTGGCAACCATGTGCAACTTCCTACAAGCCTGTTACCTCCAAATAGCCACTGTACTCAAGCTCAATCAGCTCAAAAGTGGCAATGAGCTCTCCCGCTGCTTTGGTGCCTCTGTAGAAATCAAAGAACTGCAAGGCAGGTTTGGTGTACGGCTCATCGACCAGCTTCACCTGTGGGACAGCAAAGGCCTGCCCGAGGAACTCAGGGGAGCCCTGCAGGAAAGAGGGGAATGAGTCAAATCATCCCTGTGGTATCTCACCACCTCAAAGATCACCACTAATTCCAGCCCATCTGGGACAGTACAAGACCACTCTTCCACCCATGTCATCCTCTGATTTGATTCTCTCTGCTCCATCCAGCGCCAGGAACAGATAAGGGCATGTCTGCAGCAGGTCCTCTTGACTCCCAGTTCATCTCCGTGCAGAACTCTGCAAATGGCCTGGCACGATGCACCAGAGGACATCAAAGCTAGATCAGTTTTTTCAGAGTCTCTTCCAGACAGAGTTTGAGTATCTCCAAGGATGGATGTACTACAAGCTCTCCGAGCTACAGGCCCAGCATGTGATCTACCTCTGTGTAAAAATTGCTTCCTTATATCAAGATGGATTTTCTTCTTTGCCAGTTTGTGCCCATTGCTTGCCATTGGGTTCCTTGGTACCTCCATGAGAAATCTGAACTGACTTTTTCTATCCTTTCCCACCAGGTAGCTGCAGACAGCAAAAAGACACTGGCTTTCTCTTGACCTCTGTAGGCTGAATATACTCAGCTCTCCTCCTCTGTCCTGTGCTCCATCTTGGTGGCCTCCTCTGGACTCACCCCAATATGACAGGGTTTGTCTGGTGCTGGAACCCCAGGAAAGCTGCTGAGTTACACAGGAGAACCTGGTGCAAGTTACGTCATTAGCCTTGGGATAACAAAGAGGCTCCAGGGGACAGCGTGACTTTAAAGCACTAACAAAGAGAGAAAAGGGAGGACTGAGAAGGGATGATCAAGGACATCTGGAGACACAGGGGAGGGAATAGCCCTAAAAGATATATCAGTTTCCACAGGCTATGAGCCCTCTGCAATGTGAGCCTGCCAAGGAAGCAGGCATAGTGTTTCTTCAAAAAGAAGAGATCTTGGATCCAATGGGCACTCATCAGCTCCTGATGAGTTTAGAGTATCTCTGAGTCAGAAAGCCTCAGCCTCAGCCACAGTCCCCACGACTCACTGTCACCAGTGGACCAGGACCAAGCTGAGTCATGGAAACCAAACAGAGAAGCAGCAGCACTCAGAGCTCCTCTGCCTTCCCTGTTCTGGAAAACACAGGAGGAGGGCAGCATGGCCATACTTACAGATTTGTTGTGGCTGAAAAGGTTGATTATAATGATGGGGGTCTCTGTTTTCAACTCTTCTTTCTTCCCATCAACAATGAGCTGGTCAAACAAAAGTAGCTCATTCCACATAGGGCTCAGTGTCTCCTCCAGCACCTGCAGATGGAGACAGAAGGCCCAAGTGTTCCACAGTCAGCGGCAATAAACCACATGCAGGAAAGTGAGGAACTCTGGGCTGATTCTCTCTCTCAGACAGCCACATGCAGCTGGTGGCTGGCAGGAGGGAATGTGGTAAAAGTGTGAGATCAGCACTCAAGGCCAACAAGCACATGCCAATCAACCTCTGAGACCATGCTCAGTGACTGTCAAATATTGCCTGAAAGTAACCACACTGCTCAGAGCATAGATACCTGAGTGCTTGGAGATACAGAAGTACCAGGAGGACTGCCACAGCACTGGCCTTAAACGTGTCAGTGAGGGCATGGTCGTTTTTCTCTCCCTGAGTTCCCAAGATGACAGAGGCAAGAGTTTAAGTGGTCTCACCCTGGTGGTCCGGCAATGAGTTGAAAACACCACTCTTGCAAATGGATCTGAAAGGCCATTATCATCTGCAGGGAGGATCCCTCGAGCCTGATACAGATGGGCTCGGAGCTGGAAATAGCTGAAATCTGGTAAGAAAAGGAGAGAGGAGGTCCCCAACCAAGTCCTGTGTGAGGCTAAAAGATGCCTGAAGGAGAAGATCAGCCAGATAGGAGTGGGAACATCCTACGAGGAACAGCTATCACTTCTAGGGACTGTGGTTCTCAGGCCAGTACATCTCAAAAGGGATAGCCAAGCCAGACAAGCTCAGTGGTCTCCTCAGACCCCTCTGGGAAGTGTGACATGACGTGTGACATGTGAAATGTGCAATGTTCTGCTATGAGCATCTACCACAGGGGAGCACCACCAAGCCTCATCAGAGGGCAGACCTCATGCCCATTGCCAATTTGGCAGCACGTTCCGTGCCAACAAAGCACCCATCCCGTCTGCTGCTTTAGCTGTGAATGTGCAAATACATCCTCATGTGACCAAACTGCGCATGTCTGTACCAGTCATGCCTTGGAGATGACACTAGATCAGGTCCTAATTCTCAGACATATTGTAATTCTCAGATCACAGTGTGGCCTGGAGGTGAAGGGCTGTGGGGGGACAGTGCACCACCACAGACACTAACCCGTGGATGGGACCTCTCACCTCCCTGCTCTCCTGCTTATGTGGAGAACTGGCATCTGCACTCACCATCCCTGCTGAGCCGGCTGGGAGGGCTGTATGCTGACAGCTGGGCTATCTCCTGCTCACTCTCAGAAAGGAACTCCTCAGGCAGCTCTGACAAACAGTTTTTTGCATATTTGGTTACCCCAAGCCACATGTAGATTTCCAGTTTGGCAAAGATCTCACCAGTGTTTAAGCCAGGGACCTGAAAGCACAGAAGGTTTAGCAGGTTTCACATCTCAGACCAAGATGATTGCCATCAGCCTGGGACCAACCAAAGAGCACAGGAGAGAGAGCACCACATCAGCAGAGGCAAAAGGAAGTGGTGGAGCAAGAGCTGTGTTTCCTTGTGAACACCAGGATTTCAGGAAGGAGGGCTGAAAGCAAGGAGGGGGAAACAGCACGAAGCAAGTAAGAGCACACTGTTTTGATATAAACCCTACCTTCATAAAGACAGTCTGGATCTTTGCACAATCTTTGCCTTTCTCCTCTTCAACTACTGAGTAGAGGATGTTTTGTGCAGGAATTCTGGCATATGCCACACGCCTGTTGTTGCTGAGCATCCAGATAAGTACATCAGGGAGAGTGCACTGGGGCTGGAGAGAGGGAAGGAGGAACATCACTACAGAGGAGCAGCATGCGTCATCCTCCTTCCACTGACATGGTGAAAGCTTCGTCTTCTCACAGGAGGGACTGCTGGCTGCATGGGGGTTTAGAGATCCAGAAGCAAATAAAGGACCTAACATTGGCCACACGCTTCTGAAAGTCAGCCCTGCAATATGGCTCTGGAGGTGCTGTGGTTTAACCCTGGCTGGCAACTCAGCCCCAGGCAGCCTCTCGTTTGCTGTCTCTCGGTGTGATGGGAAAGAGGATTCAAAAAGCAAAAGTGAAAGAAGTCATGGGTTGAGATAAAAACAGTTTAATAGGGAAAGAAAAAGCTGCACACACAAGCAAAGCAAACCAAAGAATTCATTCCTCTCTTCCAGTGGACAGGCAGATCTTCAACCATCCTCAGAACAGGAGGGCTCCATCACAGAAACAGTGACTTGAGAAGGCAAACACCATCACTACAATTGTACATCACTCTACCCTCACGTAGCTAAAGGTGTGAAAATTATTTGGCTTCACTTGGTGAAAGACTTCTCCAAACTTCAACAGTATCTGTCCACCTTATGTCAGCAAACATGGCTTTCTGGTTGACACTAAAACAACACACTGATTTTTTTCATTTACTTAAAATATGAACAATGAAACTCTGAATGTGGAGAGTCCCTGCTATGAATGGGAGACCTTATTCCAATGCAAGTTTGAATCTGCAGAAAGTATCTAGGGTCAGTCCCCAGTGGAAGTGCAGGCAGCACACACAAGGCTGTTTTCCCAGGCAAAACTGTCTGCTGCAGACAAGGCCTTGGGCTGGCAGGACAGAGAGGCCCAGGAGGCCTGGAGCTGGCCCAGCTCTGCCTCCCACCCACTGCAGGGTTGCTTGGACACCTGCTCTGCCACCAACAGCCCTGCAAAGCTGCCTGGCCTCATCCCTCGTTAGAGCTATCACAGCAAACATGGTAACTTCCAGCAGCTGGAACTTGGAATTTTATGTAGTGAGGAAAGACAGCAGAGGAAAAGCTTCAGCTCAGACTGGTGAGAGCCCCAGCAGACAGCTCAGTATCCTCTCCTTGCCTACCCTCTCCAGCTCAGAAAAGGGGTTCCCTTGGAGCCACTGTACCTCTTTAGCCATGAAGCGTATCTTTGCCAGGATCCTCCTCGTCTCCTTAACCTTCTCCTTGACATTGTCTCGAGTCAGGCGCCGCCTCACACGGAGCCCCTGCTTTGCACACAGGATCTGAACGGGAAGAACAGCCCTCACACAACCAGCCATGCCCCACTGCCACCCCACATGGGGGGTCTGCAGAGAGCCTGCTGTGTGCTGACCACGTCCGTCCTGCCGCATTGCGCCCTGACCTCCACCGTGGCTCGCTGCCCACTTGCTGAGAGCAAACCTCCATGAACCTGTCACAAGCCATTTAGCAAAGGGTGCCAAGAACTGGAGACTCCAGTAACTCATCAGCCCGGCCAATATCATCTGGTAACAGAAGCCCATGAGCTTTAAAGTCATTTGGGGCAGAAAGATGTCTAAGGGATAAATGTTTCAGAAGCTGGTGGTCTAAGGCTCCAGGTAGTGCCTGAGGGACACTTTGGCCAAGGAGCAACTTGGGGCCACAGAAGTGTGAGAGTGTGAAGATACAGGAAACTACAACACAGGGCTTGGCTTTCACCACTATTAGTACATATCGGAGACAGTGTACACGTCTGAGGAGAGACTTTGGGATGAATCAAAACTAATAATGAAATTCAGAAGGAATTCAGGGAGTACACCTACTATGGACCGGCAAGGCCAGAAAACTCATCTCTTGGGTGGGTTCTCTCTTCCAGAGTGTCTCAGGCTTAGCAGAGTGCCTTCACCATAGCTCAGCTGATGACATGCAAGGAAGCAGAAGGAAGGGAACTGGGACCCAGACACGCCTAAATTTTATTTCTTGCTGCTGTCATTGCATTTTGGTCAGCCTTTCAAAGCTTTGTAGTCTGACAGAGGCCATGACTACAGCTGTGCTCTGCTGTGCTGTGATGGAGGGTATGTAATTTTGCTCTCGTTCAGCTAGCTGGTCTTGTGTGCAGGGTGATAAGAGCTCAAGTGTTGCCCTTTCTCAGGACAGACAGATGAATGGCTGTTGTAGACCTGCTGGATATGTTCCCAGCCAAGGGGCTGAGTTTTCAGGAGCAGCGGATCTCAGTGAGCCATCACAAAACTGCCTTCTTCCCCAGAAGGGATGAAGGAAGGCATCAGGGCACAGCATCTGCACAAAACTGGGGGCAGCCATGGCCAGATCCTGTCTCTGTTCTCTGTGCCAGAAGTTTTATTGCTCTGAGCAGAAGTTGGGAGATGCTGTAGAAAAAGCCTATGACTGACACGAATCCTAGGTCCAGGTTTCCTTCTTAGCATCAGTCCCTGCTGGTCCTACAGAAGCATCCCCCAGAGCAGGGATTGCACAGGCTCCCACCAGCCACCACCAAGTCCCAAAACTTACAATGTTGCGCATCAGGTATTTTGTCCGACATCTGTCCAGGTTATTTGGATGAGCCATTGTTTTTCTCTCTGCGCTGAGTGAGTATTGCCTGCAATGAGAAAAGCAGCACAGACTCTGTATCCTCTGCACCCAGCAGGCTGAGCACAGCTCACAGCATGGACGCAAGGTCCAAATCCCTGGTACCAATCCAGATGCATCAGGAAGCTCCCTTTCTGCAATGCCCTCTCTTCTGCAGGCTTGTTGGTTCAGAAGGTACACTGAGGATTCTCAGCACCTGAGGCTCCCTTTCTGCTGCTGCACTGTGGACTGAAGTGCATATCAGCCCCCACAGGGCAGTCATGGGGATTGAAACACTGGTCTTTTGACTGCGTGATTGAAATGAGTGAAGGAAATGTCCTTCACATTTAAGAAACACATAGGAGCCCGGGAACACTGAGGCTGCCATCTATGACCCCCCTGATTCTCAGAACAGGACTGGGGTCTCCTCTCCAAGCTTGAAGAGCTACAGGGAGGGTCCTTTTCCCAAGTCATCCTCATTTCCTTCTGCACATCCACCTTAGAAAGACAAGAGAAAAGGCTGCACACAGCCCAGGCAGAACATGATATGACCTCCTAATCTGAAAACAAGGAACTTCAGGAAATCGGAGACATTCTAACCTGCATCCAGCTACAAATTCCTCCAGCACCTCTCTGAGCTGCTCTTCTGCTTTAGCCTTTGGTCTTCTCAAGAGCTTCTCCACATCATCCAATCCCTGCTCCTGTAGTGAAATCACAATATTCACGAAGCTTGCACGTGGGTGAGGGGTCAGAGTAAAACCTTGAAAGGATGCATTTGCCACAAATGGCTTATGCCTTTCTGCAGAGCTGGGATTCATGAGTGCTGCAGATCAGCGCTATGATGCCAGGGACTCTCCAGAGCCTGAGGATAACCTTAACATTTGTTGTTACAACACCTTGCGTCTCAGTCCTTGAGCAGCCACTAACATACACTGTGGCAAGCTCTGCTTTCATATTTTCAAGCCCAGAAGGAAGAGGCAAGGTCCTGCGAAGAGACTGCATCCCCTTCATGACAACCTGAGGCTGAGAGTCTCCTTGCCGAATCACCTACCCAGGGCTCACACAGCTCAGGACTGGCAGCAGAGGAACTTGTTGTCACAGACATCATATCACACCACTCACAGCTCCAGGAACCACCACCAGGCAGTTGCACAGCACGAGTCCATGCGGCCTACCCCACCTGTCTAAAGGGCAGGTGGGACTAAGCCCTGTGAGAGGCACGGACTTGCATGGGCGGTAAGGACAACAAACATCTCTCACAGCAACTACACGTGCAACAAGGAAAGCACACCAGGAAGGAGCATGCCACAGACAAACACACTGAACATGCTACCAGGCGCTCGGCCAGTTTGACAATCCAGTTGGAAATGCAGAGTCTCCAGGCATGATCCTCCCAGTAGCTCCATACATACACGCAGGGCTTTTCGTGCGTCATGGGCAGGCAGCTGTATGACCTAAGGGCAGCAGGCAGAGCAGGTTACGGCTACTGCTACAGAAAGCATATGCCATATCCTAACACATGCGTTTGCACACCCAGCAAGGGAGCAGAGGCTGAACTCTGTCTCCCTCACAGGGAGACAACAAAAAATTGGCTGTTTTAGGCTCTCCATGGACATGAGTCCAAGCTGCTGGATCTGCCCTTTGCCGTCCCAAACTGGGACACAGGTTTCTAGTAGAGACAGCAGCACGTGCTCGGACGAATGAGGCCGACAGGAGCATGGGATGCTGCCAAGATTTCTTACTGCTACGGGACTAAGTAGTAGCAGGCACAGGCCTCACAATGCGAAGACCAAGATATTGCCAGGCCAGTGGGACAAACTAGGCAGCATTCCCAGAGGAAACATATCATCAGAAGAGCTTGTGTATGTGTCTTGCCCGCTCAATGTAAGACAGCATACGCCAAGAGTACTCTGCTCCTTCTTCCTCACTGGAAACAAGCCCTTAGGATGCTGCTTGTGAAGCAGAAAAGGGACAGCTGTTATTGACAGGTCTCAGTTTCCTTGGGACCCTGTCCTTGGCCATCTGCACACATCAAGCAGACACCATAGGGCTCATAGAGCTAGTGGGAAATCCCAGCCAGTGGGAAATCCCATGGCAAGCTGCGGGGTTGCAAAGAATAAAAACCTATGATGCATTGCTGAGCAGACCTCTAAAAACATCTGGAACAATCAACCTGGGAAGCTGTGACAGCTCCAGAAAAGGTGGGATAGAAAGACACAGAAGACTTACTTGCCATACTCCATGGGCTCTGGTCTCTGGCTCTTCGTCACTGATTTGTTCAGTGCTGCTAAAGCTGGAGTCAGGATTTCAGCATCCAGCTCATCACCAGCATCCAGTAAAGGCTGCCTTTCTTCCTTCACTTCTCCCTTTTCCACTTTTTGCCATCCTTTGGTCACAACCTCTTCAGACTTGCCATAGTTTCCTTGAAGGTAAGCATTAAATTATAAACATGTAAGTGAGATCACTCAGGTTTTTTTAGAAAAGAAGTTTTCTAGCTGGCAAAACCAGACTCTTGGCAGTCTTCCTGCCAAGAGAAACACAGGGGCATTTACTGCTTTGGGAACTATCAGTTGTGTCCAACCATCGGCGCATCACACGGACAACCAGAAGGTCCGAGAGGGAGCTGGGCAATCGCAAGGAGGTCCTCATGTATGCCTTCTCCAGTTCCACCAGCTCCACCAAGTGCCTGCTGACTACCGTCTACATCCCTGCACTGGGGACAGCATCAGCTCCTCAAGCAGTGTCCCAGCATCAAGCATCTCGACCCATCCAGCTTAGCAGGTGGGGGCTTTGACCCACTCTCCCACCATTGTTTCCCCATCACTTGTCACATCCCCTCAGTGCCACATGGCCAACCCCAGTATCCCAGCTTTCCCTCCTTTGTCTCCCTTTCTTGCTACCTTGCTGGTAGCAAGAAATCCTTCTACTTCTTTGTACTCCCACTTGCTAGAAGAGTTTCCCCAAACTTTCCCAAAACAGGTAATTCATACAAATGGTGCAAATCTCCAATCCCATAGAAGAAATACAGGCTTTTCTGGTAAGTAAAGGACTGTGCACACTCCCCGGACTCATTCCCCATCCTTCCCAATTTCCCGAGCTGACTTTGACAGGGCAGTGTCAAGAACTGACTTTGCTGTCAGAGGGAGATTCACACTGTTCCCATTGTTTCTGGACATGGGGCCCTGGGGAATACCCACCTATAGAGACTTCAAAGCTGACAGGTTTCGAGCTGAGAGAGGAGTCCATCATAGTGGCTTCAAAGAAGGCAGCAAAGAGGAGGAATTCATCCTTTCTCCCCAACACATTCTGAGCAAGGACACAGAAACCAGCCTGAGAGCCTTGTGTGCCAAAACACTGCCTGAGCACCAGGGCATGACTGATGCCTGCCAGTCCTTCCACAGGACCTCAGCATGATGCTGCTGAGATCACCACTGGGCTGCCAGAGGCAGGACAAGATTTCTTGGAAATCCTGAGGTGTTGGTGCAGAGCCATGGATTGGCCGATGCTTGTGTGAAACCACTGAGCAGGTTGTAGGCTAAGGGATGGCTATTGCACCAACACAGCTGCCTCCTGCCTTGCCTCCTTCCCTTCACAACTGTGCGTGACGAAGACTGGCATGGATCAGCCATGTCAGCACAGCAGAACTCACCTCGGGGAGTGGATGAAGCTCTTCCACCTCCACAGTGACCTCCCTGGGCTGCTCGGCCTCCTGAGAGCTCCCAGCCTCCCACTCCCCCTGCAGATGGCTCATTTCTTTTGTTTTCTCCTTGGATTTTTTACTTTTCTTCTTCAGCTTCAGTTTGCTCAGGGCACCTCTCATCCTGTCCCCTGGCTTCCTCTCCACCACACTGGGGCTGCTGAAGATCTCCGCTGTGATGGCCATGAGGATGCGCCCACGGTAGAAGATGCCCTCACCCATGCCTTCATTGAGGTCCTTGTGGACGTCCCGCAGAGCTGAGTTCTGGGGGGACCCATAGAGGTTCACCCAGGCTGGGCCAAATGTGGGGTTGAAGCCTGCAGAGACAGAGACAGGGTGTCATTATGCTCCATGTTGCTGCTGCAGAGACACCTCCCCCAGGAGGACAGCCGGGGACACCAGAACGTCAGCGTGCTTCAGCCACTCCTGCTCCCACGCCCAGAAGACCACCATGCCGAGCAGAAAGTGCATGGCATGGGGCAGCCCAGGACATCCTGCCCTGAGGCAGCCATGCCAAGCCTCACCATTCCTGTCAGGGTCCGAGATCTCCTGCAGGTCAATGTAGTGTGTAGCAACGGCCACATCACCAACATTGGCATCATCCAGCACCTGGACTTTTATCTTCCTGGACAGAGGCGGGAACATCTCGATGAAACTGATCTGCTCATTCCACTCGGGCTCAGTGGTGTTGGTCTCCACCGACGTTTCCCCCTGGGAAGGAGAAGGTGTGAAAGCCACACAGTCTCAACTAATGCCCAGAGAAAAGGATGCCTCAGAGCTTGTCTGGGAATGGCATGTACCTTGTACCACCTGCAGACAGTGCTGGGCAGGCTCTGGGGGTGGCAGCGTACCTGCTCCTATCCCCGTTCCTGCAATTCCTCTCTGATTAATGGGGGGCTGTCCCAAGGCCCTGCTATGACCTGCACAGTCAAAGGAATGCAAGCAGGCAGCAGACTCAGAAGTATCTAAGGGTTGCCTGGAGCACTCCAGGCCCACAAGACTGCCCAGGGATTGATTTTCATGTTAATAGATATTACGGGACCAGAAACCCTGACCTTGTGTGCAAAAACCGGGCCATTATCTCAGTAAAGTCTCTCAAGGGTCTCGGGCTGAGCCCAGCTTGACACAGAAAAAGGACTTCTGCTCCAGGATTTATTTGACCCTGTCCCTATGTTCAAGGATATGAATCTCTGCCTGCAAAGTCAGTAGCTCAGCCAGTAGCTGTGCCAGGGCTGGAGCTGTCCCATGAGCTCTCTGTAGAGACAAAAGAAGAGAACAGCCTTCTCATCCAGACATCGCACAACTGTGGCCGCACAGCACAGTGGCCGCACAACTAGGCCACTGCTGAAGACAGCAAGACCTGGGCTCTCCCAGCCTGTTTTCAGTGGGATTGCTGTGCCCCATGGAGGCCCCTGGCACCATGGGCCCACCACATGCTGCCACACAGCCAAGGGAGAATCAGCCTGTCTCAACACAGACTCCCCTCAGACTCACCTGCTGCCCACAGAATGAGACCCGCACATATGGGTCGATAAAGACTTTTCTCTCCCCTATGATCTTGGAGATACCAGCCATGATGCCTGCGCTCATGCTGGGCAGGCCCTCAGCACGATACAGTTTGATGCAGAGCCTGGCCCAGGATCTCTCTGCAGGGACTCTCTTAGGCAGCAGCAGGTTCCTGAAAGACAAATTCATGTTCTGCCTCTCTCCTGGAGTCCATGGAACACAATGATGGGAAATTCACTGACTGGCAGGAAGATTGGATCCTGCCTCACCACAGGTCTTTCTCACAGGGTCTTTGCCCATCAGAGGAGGGGAAAATGGGGCAAAAAAGGTAGTGTGAAGAGAGACATGGCAGTGTTCCCCAGAGCCATGCAAGATCCCACTGCACCTACCTTTCAATGTCCTCATCCTGGTTCCTGGAATAGGTGGGAAGGAAGCTCACAGTATCCCCACGTGCAGAGACAGAGACGTTGCACTTCACAAAGCCTTTCACACCTGCCCGGGTGTCTGTGGGGTCACTGATAACTGCCCACTTCTGGAAAAATCTGTGATCTGAGAGGAAAGAGGAGGAGTTCCCTGGGGAGCAGCCAGGTTACCATTTCACATCCAACTCCATCCACACAAAGACTGCCCTGGCCCTGGCCCTGCCTCTGAAGGTGCAGGAGGTGTCACCTGCCTTCAGACAGCTGGGTGGAGAAGCAAGCTCGCATCCTCATGCAAACTAAGTGCTTTAAAGCCAGGGCCCCGACCAGACCCGTCAGAGTATGAAGGAAACACCAGTTTCAGACAGAGCCAGGGCCAGGCACAGGTATGCGGCGCCGTCCCTCATACCTGGCTGGCTGTACACTGTCTCAACATCCATCTTGAACGTTCCTATGCAAGTTCCCAGAAATGGTATCTTCTTTGAGTGAAAAACCTGCAGACAGCACAAGTCCCCCTGAGCACCGCGAGGTGTGGGCAGCCAGGTGACACATCCAGATATCTCTGAGGAACACAGGGCTGCCAAGAGGTGCTCATTCCAAAGCACAGCTGAGGCAATGGTTGCAAGCTCCTCATGCAGATTGACCCATTTGTGTTAGCCCTCGGACAAACTCATTCCTACCCAACCACTCCCACAAAGCCCACCAGCCCATAGCCCTCAGTCAAACCTAGACCAAGGCAGTCACGTGCAACCAATTCAGCTTCTGCAGACCCAGGTAAGCCACATCCCCCTACAATGGACCTACGACAGATCTGTTTTCCCATAGGGAGTCCTTGTGTCCACATCCTGCTGGGTTGGGGCAGAGCCATGACCCCACCAGGCTAGTGTCTCTCCCAAAACCCAAGCCTTGCTCAGTGTTTGCTGAACTCTCACCAGCAAAAGAGACATGCAGCCTTTCACAGGGAAAGAGCTGGAGACCACTTGGCAAAAGACGTGCTGGCTGGGTTTAGCTATCTTCAGAACATCCCCATGTCTTGGGGAAGCCTTGGTGCTTTGGGCCAAGGGATTTTCAACCTCTCTGCCTGCCTGGGCTTTTCTACAGCACAAATCATTTCTGAGCTCCCCTCACACCAGTCACTTACCTTCAGAACCTGCAGGATGAGGCTCCAGGGTAAGGGGCACTAGGGAATTGCTGCCAAAACACCAGGGCAGCAAGGCAGAAGGCAAGAAAGTGCCCCAGAGGCCCCGCTTCAGTCACAGGGTGAAGAAAAACCCTTACCTGGAGGAGTTGGGACGGCAGCACTGCCCAGCCCTGGCTCGGAGCAGGGCTGGGTCTCCACCCCAGTGCAGCCACAGGAAGGCCCTGTGGCTCTCTGGGGGCGAGTGCTGCTGCCTGGAACACCTCAATGGTATTGGTACCCTTGCTTTACCCAGCACTCTCAGTGTCTAAGCACAGAAGCATCGGGCTGTGCCACTAACCGGTGTAAGATGAAGAGGAGCACATACATACCGAGATCTCTATGAGTCTGTGGAATAACACGTCTCTCGGCTCATAGAAGTCAAACAAAAAATACTGAAAGAGAAGAGCAAGACAGCTGAGCCCCAGGCTCCCAGGCATCCCTTGCAAAGACGGTCCCAGGCACTTGGGACACCAGTGGGTCAAGGACAGAGCCTCTGTCCATGTCACATACTTCATTGTAGAAGGGGCAGTTTGTTGACTTCTGCATCGCCGTGTGCCTCTTTTCCTCTCCAACCTTGACTATAACAAAGGGGTTGATGTTCACCCCCACCAGCTTCTGTGCTTCAATTACATTAATCCCAACCTGAGAAAACATGGGAGAAAATCAGGACTCTCCTTGTTTGAATCAGCATTCTCTTTGTTTACATCTCCATCCTGAGATTGTTTCAACAATGCCAGTATGCACATGTACAGGGCACTCTCAATGCAGAGGTGGACGCCTAGGGCAGGCAAAAGCATGGCTGCTGAAATCTGCTACAGCCAGGGCAGACCAAAGTGGTATTTGAGATACTTGTTTCTTTCAGACAAGCAAGGAAATAAAGTGTTAGAGCCTCAGTACTTTTGACAAAAGCAGACCTTCCCAGCAGCACTTGTATCCTCAGTTCCTGATCCCAAGGGGTTGCAAACCCACTGCTCCCACATGGCAGGGTCCACAGAGCATCTTGGAGAAGTTGCTCATTGTATCTTCTGTTAATACTTCTCTTTGAATCCTACTGAGATGGACACCATTGGAAAGACTGGACTGCGGCTGTCTCATTTACTGCAACTGCTTATAAGTCTAAGATATGCAAGAAATGTTCTCACATTTGCTCTCAGTACAAGTAACTAGGTCATTGTTAAGGTACAGAATAATTGCTTCAAGAAAACAGTGGTAAGAAATCAAACCCTCACAAAAGCTTCCTGCTTGGTTGATAGGACCAAATGTGAGTCCATGTTTACTTACAGCCGGGGGAGGATCTAAATCCATAGTCAGGCTGGGAGACCTGCCCTGAAATCAATTTAGCCTGCTGTCAGATAATCAGCCAGAGCCACAGCTTTCCGCCAGCCTCCCGGCATGTCCAAGCAAGCCCCCACATAGCCCTCCAGCCCTGGCCATGTCCCACAGCTGTCCCTGAGGACGACAGACAAGGCCCTGGGACAGCTGTATCTTTCCCAGGCACCAGCCCTGCCTGCGTACCCTCTGAAGCTCTGCTCAGGCAGTGTTTTGCAATGGCACATGTAGCTGATTCCTTCTCCTGTTTATCCATAGCTAACTACGTGGGCTCACTGATACTGGGGCCGGCACTCATGGTTGCAGTCCGTTCAGGGAATCTTACATCTTGCCCAGGGAAGTCACACAAAGCATGCTGGCCTTCATGTTAGAGGCCTCGACAGAGTATGTGGCAATTGGAGAAGCCCAGGCCTGCAGCAAGGCAGTAAGGGACTGGCTGCGGGGCCAGAGGCAGCGACGGGGACATGCACCCAACGCTGCAGTACCTGGAAGCTCTGAGGGGTTGGGATGGCAAAGAGGTCTCGTGGAGAGTAGAGTCTGGAGCGGCTGCACAGAAAAAAAGGCCAGGTGAGCAGGTGTCTTTGTCAACATGGACCTGAGTAAGTCCCCACCAAGGGAAGCAACAGAAAACCTGGCAAATAATGGCCCATTGCCCTGGGAATGAGCAAATCCCCAACACACCCTGTCTAGGGCCATTAGAGATGGAAGTTTGCTGACATTTTGCCAAAGCAGACTGCCATGAGCTGCAGGAATTCCCCAGGATCTGGCACTCTCTACCCCAGGACCCAAGCAAAGGCAAGAGAGAAGAGCATGCCATGGATACCTCTTCACAGGGCTGAAGATGATGCCTGAGGCCTCAATCTCAGATGTATCATAGAAATCTTCATCCTCTTCCTCTTCTTCATCAGTCTCCAGACCTTTTGCCAGGTTCCTGCCTAGTGCAGCAGCCTTCTTGTCCAGTTCCTTGGCTCTCAGCCCCTCGGCAGTCCTGCAAGTCCCAGCCCATGCCATGAGCCATACATCAGCCCTGACAAGTGGGCTGTGCACTGCCCTCACCCAGGAGGGTGACCCAAGACATTCCAGGGCTACTTACTCCAGCTGCTCAAATCCAGGATTGCGGATGATTAACTCCGAACTGTAAAAAACAAAAGATGTTTTGCTGCAAAGACCAGTGTGCCACGGCTGTTCCTGATGCATTGAAGGAACAGTGCCCCAGCCACTCTCCTGCTTATTTCTTGGCAGGGACACCAGCAATTTTCTCCTAAGCTTATCCACTGTAGGCCCCATGTGTCTGCTGTTTTCCCTCTAGTTCCACAAGTGACACTCTGCAGGCCTTGCTGCTGCCTGTCATCCTGTCTGCCCCAAAACCCACAACTGCCCTGGCTTTGGCCACCACCAGCGTGCAGGGTGCATGGAGCTGCTGGAGGCCAAAGCCATGCTCTCTGCAACTTTGCAACCGCCAGCCAGTAAGGCTGCAGAAATGCTCTCAAGGCTCTTCCAGGGAGTCCCAGGACTCCCAGCACCTGCAGTGGATCACTGCAGTCAAAGGCTCGTTGTGACAACAAGGTATTTTTACCCAAGAGCCCTGCTCCCTTATTGCTGCTGTAGAGCTAAGATGCATCAGCCTGGCCAGAAGTGGAGAGTAAATGAGGCTGGATTGCATCCCAGAGGCTGCCACTGACAAGGGCAGCTGTACAAACTGCCTGGAAATTTGCTCTTCCTAGGATTTCCATACCTGTCGTTCATAAGATTGGCAAAATCCTCTTCAACCCAGCTCCCCGCTGAGCCATTTGGAGGCTGGTAGCGCAAATCCAATTCAATGTAGATCTACAAGCAAAAAGTGAAATGGCCTGAGAACTTGGCAGCCACAAAACAATGGCAGAAATGTCACAAAAAAAGAGAAAGGGGGGCATGGAAGAAAAAGAGAAGTGAGAAGGTAGTGGAAAGAAGAAGAAGAAGAAATGCGGTCACATCCCCACAAGAAGCATATTTATACCAGACTCCCCTTGACTCTCTCCATCAACAAGCTAGACATAACAAAACTCCCTCCTCCACAGCTTCCCAAACTCCAGGTTTCATTGAATAAAAGCTGACTCAAGTTTACAGATCTACCATAAAGAGGCCTGAGAGTCCCCTTGAGGCATTTTTTACAAGGGAATTGCGGAGAGCCCTGCACAGTAACATGCAAGATTTGGAGCAGTCTCTCTGGAGGAAGCACAAGACAGCTGGCAGAGCATCCCTAGGCAGGACAGCTTGGATTAAAATGCTGGAGAAGCCATCAGCACACCAAGAGTCTGCATCACAAGAGACATGGAAGGACAGCCAGAGAAGTACAGAGCACGCTGGGTATCGGCACAGCCAGCTCACGTGTGACACAGCTTACCACAGCAGCCTTGGCCTGCAGCTGGCCAGCCTGATCCCAAACCAGCACAAACACAAATGATTTCCCAGCAGAGGCCAAAATCACTTGTATGGAGGAGATCACTCCTTAGTAGGCTGAAGGGGATGCACAAGCTGGGTTCAGAGCTGAATCCCTGGAAAACACACATTTCTGGGAAAAGAAATGCAGCCCAAGAAAGCAGCAGTACAGTGATCAGAAAAGGCAGCAGCAAAGGATGGAGAGTGAAGAAGCCTGAGATGAAGCTGGATAAAAAGCTAAGGCTCTAAAAACACTCCTACAGACAACCAGGAGGAAAAAAAAGGTGCAAATATCTCAAGTCTCAGAGAAGAACAGGACTTGGACTAGCAGGAAGTCTAATAGCTTTATTCCCACTTTGCTAAAGGAGCAGCCTCTCTCTTGGGGTCACGTCTCTTCCAAGCTAAGCTGAGAGGGTCACAGGCTGCTCTTGGAGGGGCAGTCTTGCCTGCCCTATTTCTGTCCCCTGCAGCTGTTTTGCAGTCAGGGTTGCAGAATCCAAAACTAACCTGGCAAAACTGGATGTGGCTGGGTATTGGTTGGAGCAGCTCATCAGCACAAGTGTTGCTGTTAGCACAAGGGAAGAGGCACCCAGGGGCAAAGGGCTGGGCCACAGGGTAGCTCTGGCCTTACACAGTGGGGTCCCTTCAAACCATCACCAGCACCAAGGGGTGAGTCTAATCCCTGTCTCTTTGCTGGCATGAACGTTTATCCAGTGAGCTGCATGGGCTAAAAATCATCCTGGAAATGCTCCATTTCTACCTGGACCTGCTCCATGATCCAGGAGCCCAGCAACACCAGCAATCTGTGCCTGTGCCATTTAGGCTGGTGGTCTGGTGGCCACAGAGCTGCATACCATGTGCCACCATGCGGTTTAGTCATACTGCCTGTGTGAAGAGCAAGCAGAGATGCAGCATCTTGTAGGACTGCTGCCTCTGCCTCTGTTCTTCCTGCCCCGCCAGCTGCCCTGGCACACAGCTCTGGCAGTCCGGAACCCACCGAGCTGTGCCTGCACACCCAGCTGGCAGGAAACATCTCATTTTAGGGTAGTGTTCATCTTCCACAAAGTGCAAAGGACCCACTGAGCCCCAAAGCCAGGGCAGGAGGAGAGCCAGGATCAGCAGAGAAGAGCGGAGGGGCAGTGAGGTGTCAGAGACGCTCATGCTGTCCCAGACACTCATTAAGCCATCCAGTCAGTGCTAGTGTTTAAGGCAAAAGCTTGCGGGGGGCCCCAAGGCACTCTGCCACCTTCCACCTCACTCCACCACTGCAGCAGCCCGTATGCATGCACTGCATAGTGCACGAGGCAGATGAGATGCCACTTCCTACATCCACTGCCCAGACTTGAGAAGGTTCTACAAAGCCTCCCTCTGCTCATTCAGGCCCTTGGCAGGTCTCCAGGAGCCCCAGCCCACCCCATGCATTTGTAGATGCTCCTAGAAACCTGTTGGTGGATGTGAAGTGTCTGCGTTCCTGTGCAGAGACAGCACAAATGCCACAGTGCTTCACAGCAGCAGCTCAAACAGCACTTTGGATTCCCCCTAAGCCCTCAATCCACCTGGGGAGTACCACATGAGGTTTTCCCACAAAGCCTTTCTGATTGCTGATAGCTAGGCTGTCCACGGAGGACTTACACCAGTGACTCTGTTGTTCTTGTCCACCAGGGACTCCCGCAGGATTAGCCTTCCAGATGTCATCAGGTGCTGAAGGCTGAGGACAAGGGTACCGAGCAGCCTGGTGAAAGGAATGAAGGATTTGTCTTTACACACAAATTGTGGGTCTGCCAGTAAATAAAACTAGCACAGAGAGATAAAAGAAACAATGGGTAGGATTACACTGATTGATGAATGGAATGAGAGAGATTTGTCTTTACAAACAAACTGTGGGTCTGCTGATAAATAAAGTTAGATGGAAGATGAAAGATGAGAGATGAAAGAAACAATGGGCAGAACCATAAATTCCATAGGAATTCCATTGACTGACACAATGAAAAGAAAACGGGGGGGTATACATTAGAAGGGGGTCTTAGGCATTAGGCGTTTCAGGAAGTCTGTACCTCTCATGTACTTCAGCCAATGGGGAAAGAGAGAGGGAAATGCTGCTGTGAAATTAGGATAAAAAGGAGGCTGTGTCCTCTCAAAATTTGATAGACTCCATGGGAAATGCCCATGACCTCTCCCTTTATTTGAAAAAAGTTACAGGATTCCTTGTCTGTTTTTTGGACATAAACCTCTGGTGTTTGTGGATTAATTTTCCTGACACTTGAATAAAAAGAGGGACTGCAACAAGACTGTACATAGCAACAGTGCCTACATCCTGGGGAGTACTGGGACCTCCACTCTTCCCCTCACAGCCCCTCCAAGCTGCCCTGAAGTGCTTCCCATAGGGAGTCTGGCAGCTGAAAACTTGAGACTGGCCCTGCAGCAGGTCCTGCCTTCACCCCAGCCATGCCCAGGCAGCTGCTTGCACCTGAGCTGACACTGATTGTTAAAGGCTTGTGCAGATCCAGACTCATGGAGGGCAAAGGAGAGCTCCTCTTCAGCAGAGCTGGGCTCCACAGGAGCCAGTCTGTGTCTGGGCACTCAGCAGAGCTGGGGTGACTCTTCCCAGATAAAACTGGGAAACAGAGGCTTTACACAAGGAAATACGGAAATAGGACATAAAGCTATGACCACAGGAATGTCTGCAGCAAGTCAGGCCAAAATTTACCTACTCTAAAGGGGCTTCTCCCTAGAAAGGGGTCATCTGGCTCCCTGCAAGTGGCATTAAGGCACGCACGATGGCCTTTGCCACTCCTAACCTTGGCCTGTGCGTCGCTCTCTGCACCCATGTATACATGGGCCTCCATCTCCTCGTAGCATCTCTGCTGGCAGCCAGGCTGGCTGCCACATATCTCAATTTCAACTGTGAGCTGTTGATCTCTTGTATTCCTTCTCACCTCCCTTTTCTCTGAGACACAGCCTGTACCGATTCCTACCCCCAAGGAAGGCGCCTCTCTGCTCATCCCCCTCCTTTCCAGCTTTGCCAGCTTGGTGCTGCTGCCACAGAAAGGATGGACACACAAAAGTCCAGAGACCACAAACAGAAACAGCAATGTAACAAATTTTTCCCTTCTGTCCTTCCACACTCTCTTTCTATTTAATTTTGACCATCCCAGTGCACAGATCAACTGCTTTTGGTACTGACTGTCACCTGCCATTATGCTGCTCCCCAGCAGTGGAGGTGTGTGGATATAGTGTCAGTCCACTCATTTCCCACTGGACTCCTTTGCTCCAGGCTGTCAGGTCCTACTCTTTTGTTACTGTTTGTGTTATCTCTTTGTCCTGTAGCAGTTTCTACTGACATTTCAGTCAGAGACGATTCCTCTGATTCAGCTCCCATAAGAAAAGCATCCAGGAAACAGTGACACAACATTCTGTCACACTTTCTGCTCTGTCTTCATCTGTGTCTCGCACGTGTTGTGCTCATCTGTTTCCTCCATGCCCTCTCTGGCATCTTTGAAAAGGTTTGCATTATTAGCTGGATGCAAACTTAGGTTTGTATTATTAGCTGGTGCATTTTCCTTCAGTTCTTAAAATTTGCTTATCAGAGCTGGCACCTTTCCCTGCATCTTCATGTTTCACACGTTCTGAAGGACATGCCTCTGGCTTTCTTGCTCCACCACCACTACTCAATCTGTCATCTCTCTTCTTGGGTTTCCCTGCACTGTTTTACAACTGTTGGAATAGCCACTGAGAATTCACAGTGTTGTGTCTGTGTCACCTAGAAGCATTTCAAATTCTGGCTGATCTTTTAAATTGAAATTGCTGCCTTATTAAAGGTTAAGCCATGATAGGATGGTATAGGGGTTTTAGGAGTTCTTCTTTTGTTTTGTTGGTTTTTTTCCTTCTTAAGGAGTTCTCCTCATAGTGTTGCTAATGGGCCATAACGACTGGACACTTAACAGACAAAAGAAGTTATCAGCTCAGGGGAGGAGTGCAGCCTGAGGTTCCCCAGGTAGGAGGGAGCTATTGCTAGATTGGAGACTGGGAAAAGCAGGGCTGGGGGCAGCCCCTAGCGCTCTCTCTCTCTCTCTCAACTTGTGAAGAGAGATGGTCGGAGCGGTTTGGAGAGGAGGACACCATGG
>VWPU01016793.1:0-182609 GCA_013398955.1 Callaeas wilsoni
GGCGGGCGGGGCCGGCCGCCCGCAGGGAGGACGCTGCGCACGCCCATTGGCTGTGCCCGCCGAGGGCCGCCCGTGGTTGGCTGCGGCGGCTGCCGCTCGCGGCGCGCGGGCGGTGGCGGCGGGCGGTGGCGGGCCGGAGGTCACTCGGCACGGGGGCGCAGCATGGCCGCAGCGGTGGTGCGCGGGGGATCTGCGGGTTGGTGGCGCTGGCACCGGCGGGTGATGGGTAAGGACCTGCCCCTTCCCTCGGCTCCAGTGGCCCCGCTCTGCCGGCCGGGCGGGGAAAGGCCGGGCCTCTCCCGGGGCGCGCAGCTGCTGCGCTGCCCTTGGCGGGCGCGGGCCCTCTAAGCCCGGTGCTGCTCCGGAGCCGCCTCCCCGTGCGGCGCCCCCGGTTACGGACCCCCCGGGCGGTCACGGCCGGCACGGCGCGCTACCGCTGCCGCCTTCTTCGGAGCTCCACAGGAGTTCGGAGCGGCTTGGCTTAATAAACGTTTTCACTCATTTGCTTAAAATAGCGTGCCTGGAAATCATCAGAGCCCACAAATGCTTCCTGTGGCAGCAGTGACATATCTGCGGTACCTGTTACCGAGGTTTGGGCTGTTCAGCCCTCTCGGTCATTGCATCCGATTATTTTCCTTAAACTGAAGGTAGATCCAGCGGCACTTCCTCCTGTTTCGGCTCGGCAGGCGCTGGTGCTCACCTGTAGTTGGTTCATGGGCAGTGGAAGGAGCAAACACTGCAGATGTCCTGTTGGTACAAGTGAAGGAAGAATGTATTTGTAGAACTGGACCTAGACATTTTCCCTTTCCAGAGTCCTGAAAAATCACATAGCTGTTCCCAAGTAATTTAATTGGTGGAGCAAATTATTAAAAATAAACCTTCAGTAGTCTTTTCCATGTCATTTTGATTGCAGTCTCTTGGTCGTGTATGTCACTCTCTGGTTAGGCTCCCAACACAAAGGTGAAGGGTTTTTTTAGCAAAGTGGAAGAAATAGATTCCTTTAAATGGTATATGGTTCTAAAATCTTACACTTAACAAAGTATTTCAGGAATTACTAAATTACTTTTAAGTAGGTAACTTTAAAAACTTTTTCGCTCCCCTTTAAACCACACTTAAACTGATGAATGAGAAACGTTTGACAATTTTGACGTTATCTTTCAGTGCTCTTTTTGCTCCACTGTCTTTTTTCCACTAATGCACTATTTTTTTGTAGTTGCAGCTCTGATGTTGCGATAAGTAGTAGGTGCATCAAGGATATTGGTCTCATGCCAGTTAAGTTAAATACGGGGGACCTGTTTGTGTGTTTAGAACCTTTTGTGATACCACAATTGAAAGCAGTAGTTTTCAATGATTTTTGAGCTTTCCGTGCATGGTAGCTGTCAGGTATTTCTGTAAGAGCTTTGAAATCCACTGTCATGGTAAATATCCAAATGATCATGTTTAGTGTAGGGCAGATGGTGGGGATCTTGTTTCTTGATGGTGAGCATAGGTGTGAAAAGCAACACAACACTGGCCCTTAAAGTTGAAAAATACAGTTTGTCTTTGCCTGAAGACTTGAGCAAGAAACTGTAACTAAGTCTAAGGAGAAATTTTGACTCTCCCAAGAAACTTCCGTAGAACAGAATGTCACCCACAGCATTTAAGCTCTTAAGTCAGTAGTGACTGTGCTGAAAGTACTCTTGACTCTGAGAAATGTTTATGGGATGAAGGTCTAAGCATAAAGCCTTCTTAACTGCTAAGCTCTATTGCTTAGTTATATGTTGCAGTTTCCCCATCTCTAATGCGTTTACTGAGTTTGCCATTCTTTTCTTTAGTTTTGATTAGTCTGACAGTTGAGTTTTGAGTAGTGATTTCATCATCTGTCCTTCTGAGTGAAATGCCATCCTAGTGAAGGAACTCTGCCAGCTCTGAGAGCTGTCCAACACCAAGCTTGGTTAGCAAGCAGGCTGTCTTCCTTCTCTTAGTGAATGCTCCTTGGTTATTTGGTCACTTGCTCTTTGCAGCTGGTGCAGACCATGATGGTTTGTTTTTTCTGTATGTTTATACCAGAGGTTATTAGATTATCTAGGAGGAAAATAAAGAGCTGAGGGCAGATTTTGGAGGAGCATCTTGGATATGTATGTTTGTGTATTAGCCAGTTGGACAGAGACTATGTAGTCTTGTGTTCTGCAGCTGGCAGGCACTGACAAAGGTGCTTCATGAAGAGGGTTTGTATGACCTTACTTAAAAATATATTTTTGATGGATATAGAGAAATCCCTCCTGGGGGGGACTGCTAGAGGGGATGAAGAGGAGGTTAATGAATTATGGTGGCTGAGAAAAGATTTTCTGGTGAATGAAGATTCATCGGCTAAGGGAGCTGTTCTCTAGCTGTACCATGCTAGAGAACAAAAATGTCCTTACAAGTAGTTTTGTTGGAGTGGTAGAGACCCATTCAGTTAATAGTTAAATAGTGCTTTTGCTGGTTAAATAGTACTTTTGCTGATGCAGGAGCTCTGTTTGAACTGTTGAATGACTCTGTGCTCTGGTGCAGAGAAGCATTAATTACTAAGCAAGGATTATGACAGAAGACTTGCTGCTCAGAAGTCCAGCACATTACTTAATTAAGGGATCAAATGTACACTTGATATTCTTTTTAGATGAAAAGTACTTACTATATGGTTTCCTCTGTAATGTATTAGCAAACATTTAATGAGGTATAGGTACAGATAAGAAAAATGATGTATAAGAAGGCTCTGACTATTACAAGATAGCATCTCTGGTTTTGATCAGCAGACCTTTACAGAGGCAAGAAAAAGCAAGTGGGATGTTTTCAATGTAAAGCTGGCCAAATTTAGAGTATTGTAATCTTCTTAAATTATTATTTTGGCAGAGTGCACTTCTCAAAATCATTGCATAACCTTTAAAAGTCAGTGACCCTGGGGCAATTTAAATTCTATTGGCAAAACTTCTAGGAGCAGAAGGATTCTACACATATACAGCTGGCCTCTCTAACTTCTATATTTCTTTACCTAGTTCCCTCCCAGGATCTAGTTTCAGTAGAGGTTTTATGAGTTCCATAGAGAAGTCTGCACAAAACACAGAAACTCTCTCTGATCCTTTCTTTCAAAGCAGGAAGGAGAAAAGGGATGATATCTTCTGTTGTTCTTGTACCAGAACTTTAGAGGCTAAATCAGTGGGGAAATCTTTCATTTAATGACTCAAATTGAATTGTCATCATGTTTTCTTCTCCTTGTCAAGTGACTTCGTGTGTATTTTCTCCTAAAGCCTCAAGCACAACCAGCAACTTCGATAGCTGAGCTTACTTTGAGCATCTTCCCATGATCCTATTAAATCTCACCTATTGGAAAAGAAGTGAAGTTTCACTGATCCAGAGAGATCAAGAATATTCATATGAACTGCAATTGCTCTAATTTGGAAGTTCTTATGGGATAGGACTGTGTGGACTCTTACCCTTGTACCGTTTGGTGAATATCGTTCAAAATAGATTTTATAAAGTGAAGAACTAAGTAATATAGTTGAAATTATATTTTGAGAGTTACTTGTTTCTCAGTCCTGTTCTTGGCCAGTTAGAGTACAAGCACACTGGATTTTTTCCAGGTCTGCTGTCTGTGGTTCTACCCAGCTATTAGTCCCTCTTTGTTTGAATACAAAGAGATGTCCTCAGTTCTGCATATTATAGTGCTTGTGCAGTCAAGTATTTGCAGTGAAATCAGGGCAGGACTGGAGCTGGAATTCATTCCTGAAACTGTGAGACTCGTTACTTTGGGAGATAGTGTTAAATGAAATGTAAACATTTGAAATTATCTAAACTTGTCATCATTCAGGCTAAAAAGAGAACTGCTTTCAGTGTCTTTATATAAATCTTGAAAAGACAAGTTTTGAGTCACTGACAGGCCAGGTATTCTAAGGACAGGATTGCAGTCTGTGCATTTCTGAAGTTACTCTTCTAACAGTTGCATTTTGTTCAAGAAAAGGCATTCAGAGATTCATAAACTTGCTGGTTTTTTAAATTAGATTGTTTTTAAGGTAAAATTATTGTGAAATTGCAGATTAGGTAAAAATTTTCTATTGTAGACTGACTTTTCAAAGCAAAAACTCTGTATTTTATCTGTGTTGTCTGTAAGCCTCAAATTTGGTGAGAGTGTTGTAACTGGTTCTCATCAACTGAGTTTCCATAGGCATGGGGATCTGCAAGCACACACTCCCTGAAGAGAATAATGAAGAATCTTCTGGGAAAAGCCCAGTTTCTTTGGAGTCGGTATATCTGTAGCTGGTTTTGCTCACAATTAGCTTGATATACGGATTAACCTGTATTGCTGGTTCTGCTCCCAGTGAAGGAGAATTAGTTGCACGTGGTATCAGGGATTATTTGAAAAGTAGATTCTGATGCTCCTACTTGTGATGTTTTGCCCTCTCTTAGAAGTTGAGTGTGGACTGGGCATTTTTCCAGCCATGTGATTGCAGCAGGTTACTGTGTATTTTATGGTTGAAGTAAAATGGGCTCAATACCACAGGGACAGTTCCAGCAAATGCTTATGCAATTGATGGGATTAGTTAGCATACGTGATATGGGTTTGCAGAATATCAGTCCTTAGATGTTAGTTATTTCAAAACCGAGTTTGTGCTACATCAGATGCTAAAAAGTGCCAAGATATGCAAGCTGGACATCACTTTCTGTGAAAGCACCTGTGGAGGTTCATCTGATAGGAAAACATGAAAGTTCTTTTGTTTTAAAACATCCTCTTTTTGGCAAATCTCCACTTTATTAAGTAATCATTAAATTATGCAATGCATCTAAACATAGTTGGTTCAAATTTAATTGAAATAATCTCTGTTAGATCTGTAAACTAATTTAATCAGTCCTCTAAACCAATTTTCCTGTGTTTGAGTACCTGGAGATCTGAAGATTTTTCAAAAATGTTCCTCAAATTATTTTGTTTTGAAGTGGCTTATATAACACTGGACTGTGAAAAATTAAACCAAACTAAAGCCAGAAACTGACTCAGGAATTGGACTATTTCTCTAACAGGTCCCAATTCCCATGGATTTGAATATGCTGTAGGTAGCACATAACAGAAAGTGGTGTCTGGTTCATGAACTGAGAAAAAAAATCAACGGAGACAGACAAAAGGAGAAATAATAGAATACAGCAACACAAAACTTAATAGTACTGGTCAGCAAGTTGTCTTGTATCACAGCCTAACTGTGCTTGTTGCCATGCCTTTCTGGGGATATTGCAAAATGATAGTTTTTAAGGGAGGTTTTATAGTAGAAGAATGTGTTCATTTAATGGATATTTACCTTGTGAAGAGCTGCCTTAGAGGCACAGCAGAAATGCATGTTGGCAATAGGCACATCACTGCAGTCTAATTACCATTTGAAGTCTTAATGTTAAGATGTGATGACAGTCATGAAAAGGCACCAAAGCAAAGCAGTCTTACGTGACATTGTAGAGAAAAAGCAGAGGTGGCAGAGAAGGAGTGGCAGAAAGCAGCGTGGGCAAAATGTCCTTCTCAATTCCCAACATGAAGATCAAGGCAGGATTATGTCTGTTGAGGCAGGTGACCAGGTTCTGTAGCAGCTGAGATCTCAGATGTGATGGATGAATCAGAGATTTAAACGGCTCATGGATGGGTCTTTTAGGCTGTTGTGAGTGACAGACATCACTGCTGGTGTCAGCACTGATAGCAGAAAAAGATATCAAGAAAGTTTTCTGAATATGTTCAGTTTGAGGTGATGGTTAGATGTCCGTGAGATAGTCCGAGAAGAGATCAGGATAAAAGTGAGCAGTCTACAAGAATGAGCCTAGGTATGGTAGTCAGAATTAGTCTTCTGATAAGGTTAACTTGAAATTCACAGAAGAAAAGGAAAACGAGGTTTGGAAGCAAGGCTTTCAAAAGCCTTAAATCTTTAAAGGTAGATTAGGTTGCTCATGATGTTCTAAGGTTGCTAGAAGGATGGAGGTTCGACAGCTTCTCTGCATTGCCTGTTACGGTGCAGAACCTTTTTTCCACATCAGGGATGCTTTTCTTATTTCCAACCAGAATTTCCCTTCCTGCAGCTTTTGGCTATTGCCGCAGGTCCTGTTGCGGTGCGCATCTGTGAAGAGTTCAGCTTCATTTGCTCTGTAACTCTTCTTCCCTCCCACTCCATAGGTAGTAGAAGATCACAGCCTTTGCTTCTCCCAAGCTCAGCAAAGACAGTTCTCTTAGCCTGTGCTCATAGGCCACGTTCTCCTGTTCTTTGGTCATATTACTTGATGTTTTCTGGGCTGTCTGCAGTTTGATCATCTCTCTTGTGTATTTGCTGTGTAAAGGAATGACTGTTTTCTTTGACTTCCTGGGTCTACTCTTGTTAATGCGGTGCAGAATGTCATTAACCTTTTGCTGCAAGGATGTACTACTGACTCGTGCTCAACTTCCAGTCAACGGGAATCCAGAGGTTCTGCAGAGCTGCCACCTGTCTAGCCAGTCAGCAGCCTGCAATGACATCCCCTGCCCCAAGTACAGGACATGGTATTTGTCTTCGTTGAACTGCTTGAGGCCCATTTCTCCAGTCTTTCTGAATGGTAGCCTTGCCCTGCCCTTTTTCAGCCATTCTCCCCAGTTTGGTGTCACACATGATGTTGCTGAGCGTGCTTATGTTCAGTCATCAGTCATTGATGAACCTTTTAAACAGCTCCAGTATTGACCCATGAGGAACATCACATATAACTAGACTGTTGCTGGTCTTTGAACTACTGATCACTGTTATCTAAGCCCAACACTCCAGACAGTATTTCTTCCTTCAGGCAGTTTTGCAGTCCAGTCCAGTCCATACTTTCCTCATTTGGCTACTGGGATACGAGAGGAGGCTGTTCTGAAAGCTTTACTGAAGTCAAGGTAAATAAGATCTACTGGTATTAAGGGCTAGAGAAAGAAAGATGCTTAAAACCAGGGCTTGAAGCTCCTCAGGAAGTGGGAAGCTTTGGGCTAACTAAAGGAGCAGTTTTAGATTAGTGCAAGTGAGGGACTGGGGAAGACTGACTCATAGAAACAATGAGAAGAAGACTCCAAGATGATTGTTATGGCTGATGATGCTGGTTTGGACTCTTTGTTCATTTGTTCCCTAGTTTTGACATGTAGCACTTCTTAAAAAAGCAGTGGGCTCTTTTCCTGACTTAGCTCAGTTTTCACTAAGCATTTTCCCAGTGCAGATTTATTTTAAAATTGTGCTACTTCTCTAGCTATGTAATTGCTGCAGGCATCGGTGGAAACTGTCTCAAACCAAAGTTCTCTCAACAAACCTGATTTATTAAATGTGGCACTTCCAAAACAGTGCTGCAGATGAAAGAGCATGACCATTGCTGGCTAAGAAGGAGCTTAAAGTCAGAAAGACTTTAAAATGATTAATCAAGTGTTATTGGCCTAGAGAGGATTCTTTGTTAAGCATTGAGACCTCTTAGAGTCTCGATCCAGCTTAGGCACATTTTCTGTATGTGCACTTTAGAGCTACGGTATTTCTGTAGTTAGTTAGCCTTGTTTCTGTCTGCTTAGTTGACATATACTTTAGTGTTTATTCTGCATAACTTTTTCCTGTGTCGTAAAGGTGAAAGTATTTTATGTAATTGGCAAAGAAATGTAGTCACTGTCAAATTGTGCTGCCTTTGGATTAGGAGTGTTTAGAGTGATGAGACAGTGATTGCAGTAGATGAATGCCTGCAGTGCTGCTCCTGTCCAGAATCTGATGCTCACTAACTACTGGAAAAGGTAACTGGCTGAGAGAGTAGTGTTTTCCACAGGTTGTAGGTTAGGCTTTACAGTTCTGTCTTGGTAGTATGGTGAATAGAATACAGAGGTTATTCCTGCTAAGACTTCATAATTATTTTTTTTTATACTATATTTTGTTCTAGTTTTCAGTATTTAAACTGTGAGTGCATGGCTTAAAGGATTTGCCATGATTTAGTATGGAGACTTTCATCTTTAGGTTAGTGGCTTGTATCTGACTGCAGGATCAGAAGAATCTGTGAGGGGTTGCATGAAATAAAGCGGCAGCCTCAGTCCATTTCCAGAGAACACGTGCTATGTCCCACGGCTGCAAGCAAAGTTGCAAGTAAAGAGTGTGTAAAATATATATAAAATTGGACTTTGAATATCCAGTTTAGGATTTAGACACATAATAAAACACTGAGAATCCTGCATATTTTAAGTCTGCATTTGAGCTCTTCTCGGATCTTAGTTACAGCACTGTAGTTTTTGAAACGCCCACATTTTCCTAATTAAAATAATTTTCTTTGATATGTAGAAAAATCATTGTGGAATGGTATTTGTGGCCCAATGTGAGCTATAATTTATGGTTTAAATTATGTAAAATAGGATTCACATTTCCACTGTTTTTAAGCATAAAGCTGTTTAAATAATTGAAAACAGATTACATGGTAGCTTTTGTTACGTCATTGTTGTACGTTAGTCTAAAATACAAATGTATTGATCTTTTTTGTTTTGAAATCAGTGTCTTCTAGGACTATGGCTTCCAAAACCCCAGTTGGATTCGTTGGACTGGGCAACATGGGAAATCCAATGGCAAAAAACCTGGTAAAACATGGATATCCAGTTATTGTGTATGATGTCTTCCCAGAAGCTTGCAAAGAATTTCAAGACTTGGGTGCTCAGGTATAGTAATAAACTTTCTTTATTCCAGCAATAACTGTGTGTGTTGAATGGTTCCTGCATGCAATGCAATTAATCGTCTGGGTTTTTTTCTTGGTTAAGATCACAATCAGAACTGAAACAGCACAATTAATACAATCTGAATCTGTGAGATTTTGGTTAGAGCAAAGGTATGATTCTATCCCAAGTAATTTTCCTGCTGTTAGCCAGAATTGCTACCTTGTCAAACTTCTCTAGCTGTCTTTTTCCCCCCACTTTTTATGAGAGTAGGTTGATGGCCTGTTCTTTCACCTCCTCCTTTCTCCCGCTTCCTTCTCCCCCAGGTCTGGATGGCCAGTGGGCTGCTTTTCATCTGGTTCCTACTTTGACCTTTTCAGGTTAAATGACCCTAGTTAAAAATTCCTGCTGGCATAGCTGTAAGGGTTATAGGGACATATGAGCTTTCCTGCTGCTTCAAGGTGCAGTCCTCAGGGGCAGGGGAAAAATCTAATTATTTAAGTGCTTATTCTCTTGGATGTGAGGAAGGATATGGTGAGAGAAGAGGAAGGAATGAAAAGGAAAAAAGAGGGAAGGAAATTGATTACATTAGGGAGCTTTACCTTCCTGCAGTATACCCTGCAAAATCTTGGCACTGTTCCAGCCAGTCCTATTGCTTTTCTTAATCTGTTAATACCCCCAGAACCCCATTCAGTCTCTCAGGTGGTTGTGTCATTTCTATGTGTCTGTAACACATTTGAATGGTTTTGACATACTTCAAAGCTGTCACAATTTAGATGGTTGTGGGCAGATGGATACGTGCTTAAAACACAGAAAAAAGGAGTGCAGTGCAAAAATAAACCCCTCATGTAACAATGCAGAGGATAGAAGGGAGTTTTCCAGCAGTAGCAAGGAAACTGTAGGTAGATCTAGATAGAGGAACTGTGTGCCTTGAAAGTCGAAACTGTTAAAGCTAATTGCTGCTGTTTTAAATAATGAGGTAACATCAAGATTCCTAAAAGATAAAATGATACCACACACCTGTTAGTAATTAATTGCAGCTCCCCTTGAATAATAACGGAATCTTGGCCTTAAGTGGGAAAGTAAGCTTTTCACCTCTTTTCCTAGCTCCTGTTCTTATTTTGTTAAAGCAGCCAAGACCTTCAGGCATGAGCCAGACCTGTCTTGAGTAAGACTGAGCAAATGGAAGAGACTGTTTTGAACTATTGGTTGTCGTATTTTTAATTTGTGTTCTGCAGTGGGATCTCTTTGCTGTGGCTGCCCACGTTGATAGCTTTTTTGGCATTCACTGCAAGACTTAACATATGATAATAAAGGTGAACTGAAATGCCTTTAAAAATAAAGTCCAAAGTATGTTTTAAGATCATAAATCACTAAGAGAATACATGGGTAGGCTTAAATACAAATAAAACACGCGTAAAGAAAATATGTGAACATAACTTCCTCTTCTTGATCTATAGGTGTAAATCCTACTCCAACACTTTTTTCAGGAGTTGAAAACTTGTGGGTCCATGGGGCCTTGTAGAAACTGCTGTAGAAGGAGCATTGGGCTCTAAGGGCTGCTTTCTCTTTGGTCTGGCTGTAAGGGTAAAACCATCAGGAGTGTTACAGGGGTGAAATGACCCCAAGAGACAGTAAACCTAGTCAAATGTCCATTGTTTAAGGCCAGTGCTGCTACCAAGGTATATGGCGGATGCGGGATGTTTGACCATAAATCCGCACAATCTGCAGCTCCACTTTCTTTAGCCACTGAAGTAAACAACTGGGAGGTAGTACGTCAGAAAGGGGCCACCCGCCTGCTAATGGTGAATAGTAAGAGGAAAACTGGCTGAACATGAGCATATGGAACCACTTGGGGTGAAACTTGGAGAAGTTGGAAGTCTACAAATGAGGGAGAATAGTGCTGTGCTGTGAGTGAATAGGCTGCCTTTACACTTTACTTACTGTCTTTACCCTTTGTCATTAATTATCACTTTGTTGCTCACACAGTGGAGTGACTATGTGTCACATATGCTTCAGTTTATGGGTCTTTGTATCTAAATCCTGCCTCAGATTTAGAACATGGAGAATGTTACTGGAGTCATCTGATGCATAAAGCATCATAAAAATAGAGCTTTCTTTAGTGTACAGTAAGAATGGTATTTCAGGCAAACAATAATTAATTGACTTACTGTAAATATCAGTAAAAAAATAGGGAAGCAGTTTGGAACAAATACAAGCAGATGCACATATTGAAGGGCAGAACCAGCAACCAGCAGTATGAAGAAAAGTCTCTTCTATCCAATTGGATACTGCAAAAGTTTGCTTGAACTAAACAAGTATCAGAACATGTAGAGATCTTGGGAGACTGCTACTCCAAGCTAGTATGGTCTATGCTGGTAATCAACAGTTAGTGTTTGGTCTGTTTTTTAAAGTTACGCACATATTCTTAATGATTTCAAATGCTTAGTGTTTTATAATAGCTTTCAAATCATTCAGCTTTGTTTCTGAGACAGAAAGTCCCAAATAAAATAAAGTTTTATATGCTGCTTATTGAACCAGATAGGTAGATTTTTTCAGGCAATATTATTCATATTTGTTAACAATACCAAAAGGCCAAGAGTCACTATTCCCACTTTTAATTCCCACTTTGTTTTGCTACTTACTTCAACGTAGCAGAAAGATTTTCCTTTGTATGGTTGTAGAAGTACTGTCCCAGTCTGTGTACATTTTTAAATCTAATTTTCTTTGTGTAAAGGGCATGTTAGTATTTTGAAAGACATGGATGGAATAAATGAATTTCTGTTTAGATGACTACTGTACTGTGTCTTCTTAGTACTTGTGTTGCTTAAGAATTTTTTAAAACTGTAACCAAAACCCAGCTATCTTCTATTTATGTAGCCAAGTAGAAATTTGAGGCTGATGTACTATTTCAGTTGTGTACCCAATATAGTATGTTTTTCTACTTCTGGTTGAAAGATGCAAATGGGCCACTGAGTCTTTAGCTGATACCCTGCAAACCTCAAAGAATACTGGAGATCATAGTTTCACTAAGAAGACATATATAAATTCAGGTTCCAGTTTCACACTTCCTCTCCGCCTCTAATAATACCCATTGGGACCAAACCAAACCAGAGATACTCGGAGCTAAAGACAAAGGTGTCATACTTCTTTTTAAAGAGATAGGCTCTCTGGTCTCCAGGGAAGCAAGTCATAAAATTAACTAATCAGATATAGAAGGTTTGCTGCTTATAATTGCATCATTTATTCCTGCTAACCTTTGTTCTTTAGACTAGAGCATGTTCTCTTTTGTAACTGTGTGGTATGCCAGATGTTTTGTGCAGCATTGACTTATTCTTTCAAAACAAAATCTTCATGTTTCTCAATCCCATCTATGCCAGTTTCTTTATGTTTTTTTCCCCAAGAGCCTCGTTCAGTGACCATATACACTCTTCCTTTCCTTTGTTCAGAAGTCAAATAAAAATCAAGAAGTTTCTCATGCTGTATCCCAGAAGTCCTTCAAGGCATAATTCAGCATTTATTACAATTGACTGAAGTTAGATTTGATCCTTGTGGGCTAAAGATAAAAGAATAAGCTGTATTCTTATCACCTCTGCAGAGGTGCATTAAGTAATTTTGCTATTTTGCCTGGGCTATGAATGTGTTAACAATGCAATTTAAAAGAAATTAATTATTTCAGACCAGTACTGGACAGAAGTGGTAAATGCATTCCAAGTGAAACTCACTACTTAGCTATGATTATTTCATTTGTTGTGTATGTATCTTAATACTATACTGCCTGCCTCTGAAAGTAACTTGGGAAAGGTCATACATCTTTCAACTTGGTGTGCAATCACACCAAGACAGTTGGGTATGGTTATTTAACAATTAATACCTAATAATATATTTTGAAAATTGTTCAGATCTTTTTTATGAAGGATGCTGGAGCTGATAATTTGCCTTTTTAAAAATGCCAGTTGTAATATTGTGGGAAACATCAGTTGGTTTCTCTGATTTCTTTTAAGATGAGGCTCAGAGGTGCATTAAGTAATTTTTTTACTTTTTTCCTCAGTCTTCGTCTCTTTCAATGCTGTATATAAAACAAGGAAACAAGTGAGATTTTTGTGATCCTTTCGTGTTGTCCCTCCTTAGAAACATTGTGGAGCAATATTTTGTATAGATGCAGGGTTTGTAGTGAATTGAAGATTCATGAATGGGTTGATGGGATGAAAGCATATCCCCTTTGGCAGATGTTGTGAAGGAACTTCCATGATAGGAGATCCTTTTAATTTTTTTTTATTTTTCTGTTACTGGATCCAAATAACCAGTATTTTCATGAGGAGAGCAGTTTTTCTTGTGTTTTAATTTTTTACCTAGCTTAGTTGTGACCAGTGAATACTAAAACCAAACTCATCAAACATGTCTGACATTTCTTATTCAGGCAGTGTGTAAGCTTATATTGTTTGATTTTTTTTTTTTCCCTTTAAAAGGTAACAGAATCCCCAGCAGACGTAGCAGAAAGAGCAGACAGAATTATTACCATGCTGCCTTCTAGTCCCAATGCAAGAGAAGTTTACACAGGAGCAAATGGAATTCTAAAGTAAGATTTTTTTTGTAGTTTGTAGAATTTCCACTCGTAGTCAAGGTTTGTCTGATGATCGCTGTTGTTGTAACTCTTGCTGTGCCTTCAGGGCACTTAATTCAATGTTCTCTGTTCTGTCACTATTGATATTTCTAATTATATGAGTTCTCTTATACAGTGCTTGTTTTTAATGGCTTTTGGCTAGTCTTAATTTTATTTTCAATAGAATAATAATTTTTGTGCATTTCAGGCATCTTAACTATTATCAGCCTTTTCAGTTGCATGGTTCTTTTGCCATTATGTAATGTATTACACTCAAGGACAACTAGAATATTTGCTGGCAACAATTACTTGCTCAAATACTTTTTACTTTAACTTGAAATCCTATAAATTAAATATTCTGAAGAGACGCCATTTTGTCTAATGGTATTAAAGTGTATTAATATAGAATAGCTGACAAGACTTTCTTGATTTCTACTCTTACTATCTCTTTATTACACAAAAAAAATACCTAAAGAGTTTTTTAATGTGAAACAGTGGTTTTTAACTTTCGTGAACAGATTTCCACTGAGCCTTAAATCCATAGTCTGCAGAATTCTAATGCTCAGAGTTTTTGAACTTGCCAAATCACAAAATAAATATAATTTAAAAGTCTGTTCTGGCTACATGTGCTGAGCTTCTGGCAGCCTGACTAAGGCTACTGGATGGCTCTGAGGATCATGCAGGCTCTTACAGCTATCCAGGTTAATAAGATAAAAGGAGAAACATACAGAAGATGAAAGTACAGTAGATTATCAAAAATAATGATGCCTTTTTAGGTATTGATTGTACAATACTAGGATGCAGTGATAAGCAAATGAAAGTAGAAGAGAGGGATTTCTATTGTTCTTACTATATAGGAATAATAGTTGCTTCCTTCCCTTACTGTCTGTAGTTTAATTCCTCATAAAGTAGGCCTGAGCAGATCTAAGTATCTGTAGCTTAGATCCTTCAGGGAAGATAGGTAATTGGATCAGTCCCACAAAGCTCGGGAAGCAGCTGTGGGAGAACTGTACCCATGATGGCAGTGGTTTGAAGAACGATGGGAAGTACTTACTGATACAGTACAGCCAGTTAATCTCCTGAGTACATAGATGTGGAAAATCCGGCAGGGAACAGAGGATGTGGAAAGCAGTCCTATGCTGCTGCAGTTTCTCAGCCTCTGTATTAAGAGAAGAAAGTGTAATTTGACAGTAGTGAATAATTGTGGCTCTGAGTGACCTGGTCCTTGCTGACTGGTTTGACTGTCATAATTTTCTAAAGCTTTTAAAGCTTTACAGAAGAAAACATTAATAACGTGAAGTGTTTAAAGGTTGACTTAGTCATCCCCTTGTTACCATGGAGCCTGTGCCACTGCTCCTTGTTCTGAACATAAGGGGAGATGATGTAGTACCTTATCTGCTGCACTGGTTTTTGTTTGCATATATTCAAACTAACTGCAGCAGCTCGTCCCTTCCATGAAAAGGGACGAGTTTTTGTGTATGTGGCACTGTTTGAGGCTGTAGTTCCAGTAGGGTCACAATGTATGTATACATTGAGAGACTATTTCCAGCAATCCGCGTAAATCAGTTAAGTGAAATCCACTGTATGGCCAACAGCATGCAAGGTGCAGTGGAGCTCTTTACCTATCATGAGTAGTTTTAAATGGGACACCTTTTTATGACTGAAAAATTCTGGTGTTTGATTTCATGGTGATTGCTGGTCAGGTGGGCTTGAAATCATGGTGCAGTTCAATGGAAAGAGGGATAAAAATCCACTTTTTTGTTGTGAAGTGCAATAGAAAAGTTCAAATTTTGTAAATTTCAAAAAATTTTATTGTATCTTTTAATCAGATATACAACTTTCTGTGATCTACAGTTTGGAATACAGATCTGCCTAAATGTACTGACTATCAGTGGGAAAACATTTTTCTCCATGCTTCACTTCAAATCTTCGGTGGGCTTTTGTGGTTTTAGTTATGGTCTTTATCTAGAATAAGTTGTAGAATGATTAAAAGAATGCAATCAGACCATTCTGATAAGAACTTAAGATACTGTATACATAAAAAATATTTTATTGTTATAGATTAAATTTTGGGCTGTATCAACTGTTGCTTAGAATGCATCTTAGGTGATCTGTATATTATATACTGCTCAACTTGTATGATGGACAGTTTTCCAAGTGCACCCTTTTTGTGTAATTTTTTTTATAATAGTGTTTAAGAAGAACATCCCTTTTTGTGTTCAGCTTTTATTGGGCTTTGAGTGATTCAAAACTGTGGAATACATACTCAGCAGTATAAATACTGAGCAGATCTTGCTCAATAGGGTATAAAACTTCATGTTTACTAGTGTACCAAAAAATGTCTGCACATTTATCATTCTGAGGGAAGCCTGTGCCCATGGTAGTTGCAAATATATAATAGAAGTAGTAGTAGTACTAGTAGTAGTAGTAATAATAATAATAATCATATCTTTATTTTAGGAAAGTGAAGAAAGGCTCATTGCTAATAGATTCCAGCACCATAGATCCAGCAGTTTCAAAAGAATTAGCCAAAGCTGTTGAAAAAATGGGAGCAGTTTTCATGGATGCCCCAGTTTCTGGGGGTAAGTCTTCATTAGCAGTTCACCTCATATTGGACAAGTTGTCTCTTTGTTTGCAATTTCAGTCACCAGTTTGTGCCCTTGTTGCTATAAGCTGCTTTTCTTTGCTATATGTACATTATTCTGTTTTGTTGTGGTTGTTTAATTGCATTATAGATATGTATGTTATTACAGGAGTAATTTTAGGATTTAGGAGTATGCTTTTGTGTTAGACTTGGAGAAACAGCTTTCTTGGGTTATGGTACAGTGGTCCTTTTAATTTAACTTCTTTCATAAAATTGCCTTTTTATGCAGTTATTCACATTCCTTCAGCCTCCATCTGTTTCTTTCTATTAGGGAAAAACTGTTTTTCATTGACCAGTTCTGTTGCTTTTTCATTAATTAAAAAGGAGAGAATGAAGTGAGGAATACAGGATTTCTTTATCAAAAGAAAAGAGATTTGTCTGGTTTTATAACAATTGAAGAATGTGGGTGATAATTGTCTATTCTTAAAAGTTGCTAACTATTGATCTCCGAGTATTTAGTCTCTTGTAAGAAATAATACAGAGCAGGAAAGTCTTTTCATTTTGTGGACAGAGGAGAGCAGAAACATAAAGTTAATGTTGAAAAAAACCATAACTGATAGTTTCTATTGTTGAACTCTCCAAAACACCTAGACTTAAAAGATGAGCAAACCTCATTTTATGTGGGAAAACCTTGAGGTTTTTACAATCCACTCTAAAAATTAACGTAAGTGGCATTTTGAGAATTCTTTATTTTCCTGATGAGTGTCAGTGATGAGCAAAAACTAACAATCTTTTTAATTTTCAACTGCGAACTAAGGCAGGATTTGACTACATACTGGAAGCCAAACTTTTCATCCAAATTCTATTGTGAACAGAAAGTAGGAAGATCCAAGTAGGTGATACTGAAGAATATAATGGAGAAGACAAGATTCTTGCTTCCCAGCCAAAATATTATTTCTGTTTTATAAAGCTAGATAGCTAATCAGCCTGGGAAGAAAACCACAGAAAAAATGTATTGTGGGCAGATTATGTATCTATCTGATCCTTTATTTAAACACAGCATGGCTTTCTGCTTATCAGTTGGGCAATTCTGACGTACTTATATGGTTTTTTTCTTCAATCCCTTTCTGCCAAGTATGTTGTTTTCCTGAGGGAATTATTTACCTTTTAGAAATGTCTGTAATTTATTTTTACCTGTAAGCGTTTGGTGTAATGCTGACTATAACTACAAAGAAAAAAAAAGTTTTATTCTGAAAGAACTTTAGCTGTTTAGAGGGTTTTGTTTCTTGAGAAAATGGTAAGGCCAAGACAGATTTAATATGATAACGTATAGATGACTAGTATGAATACAGATGGCTTTTTTGGTGTTAGTGGTTTATCTAAATACAAATAACTTTGTGGTTAGTGTCACTTACAGATTGAGGGATATCTTGAATAAGGGGGAAAGAATTGAGACTTAACTTTCTAGTCCTTAATATGTTTGTGAAGGCCAAGGAGTGCTTTGTACAAATCATGTTTAAAGTGGGCATTTGCTAGAAATGTGGAGAATTTAAGTCTGTTGGAAAAAAACCTTTAATGTTATGCTTTGTTATTTCCATCTTTCAATACCTAACACATCCAGTCTTTGGGGTATTTTTATATGTCCTGACTGCATTGTTGGCCTTCAGACAAAACACTAAATGGAGAAGTATGCTTGGCTCTCTAGAAATTGGCAGGCACTATGCTGTTGCTGTGCAGTGCAATAGAGTTGGCAGGAGTTTGAAGGAGAGTGTTTGTGAGACATAGGGAGGAGGAGGAGAAAGCAGCATGCCTGAACTGTCCTCTTTAGAGCTGTCTGTTTACTAGCTGTTATTGGCGGACAACTCCACTTGTGTTTTTAGGTATTTGGGTGTTGCCTGATGGTAACATTCATCTTCTCTGTGAACAGCTTCACAAACTGAATAATATTTTGAAAATTGCTTGGTCTGTAAACCCTAGGGAGAGACAGCGGTGATTTTAATCCTGTCCTGACATCGCAAATGAAAAATGTTTGGGCATAGCATTAGGGCAAGATTTTAGTGGCTTGTTTGCAGCCTTGCCCCCAAAAGATTCTTTCTCTTGATCTTTTCAGATGAGCCTACATACCAACTTAGTAATGCTGTCTTCTTCATATGATTGGCCTACAGCTTTTACTTGCAGCTTACAGTCAAGACCCATTAAGTAGACGCTGATGAACCAAGTCACTATAGTATTATTTTGTATTAAGTGACTTCAGAAAATACTTCTCATCCCAGCAGTTGCATGCAGATTATGCTGCTAATGCTGTCTAGAGATAGCAATCACTTTAGCCTGGGATTAGGATCTCTTGCAGGTCCACATGAGAAAGTTGTGTCATGGTTCCTAGTGCTGCCCTGCTTTGTGACCTCTTCGTGAGCCATGAGGCAAATGAGGAAACATCGTCAAAATCCCGTGGTTTTTTGTTTGTTTGTTTGTTTGTTTTTTTCTTTTTTTAAAAATTTAGGCAGGAAATTTATCTCTTTGCGAAGATTGGATCCTTTGTCTTTGTATGTATAGAAGTATTTTAAAGCACACATTATCACAGGAGCATATTTAAAACTGACTTCTGTTGGCACAAGATACTACCGGCTAAGTACAGGATCTAAATTTAGCCTTCAAGAATTGTGCCGAATTTGTTCTCCCACTAATTTCAGTAGAAGTATGATACAGATTCTCACCTTGTAATCCAGAGCAAACTTCACTAGTGGCTTCACTGGCACTGCTGTAATAGTTCTTTCTCTTTAACTCAGTATACAAAAAATTCATTTCCTAAAGTACACTGGCTGATTTTTTTTTTATTTCTAATGTGATTCTTTCTTCATTGTAAGCACTGTTAGTGTTCAGATACAACTTTTTCAGCTTTTTTCCTCTTCCACTGACTATTGAAATGATATCAGCTCTGTGTCTGCTCAAAATACGTTGTACTGCATTCTACTAGAACTTCACAAAAAGATGAGATAGCTTGATTTGTTTGTCTGGTTTTGGAGGTATGAAAAAATTGTTTTCAACTCTTTTGTAAGTCTGGTTCTTTAAGATCTGATAATGAAACTTTAGAAGATCTTCCCCCTCACTGTATCCTTTAGACAAGAGAGTAGTCAGTTAAAAAGTCAGACTGCTAATTGTTAATAATAGCTGTCATATATAGAACTGTAGTCATGCTAAAATGGTAATACAGAGTAGAATAAAAGATTTCATTTTTAGAAACTGTGCATTGGAGATGGCTAGAAGAGGTTGTCATTTCTGTCTAGCTGTCATTTCAAACTGTTTCATCTTATAGTACTGCTTCCATAAACTTCAGCTAATCATTAAATGATGGAAACAGTATTAGTGGTAAGTTAAGGCTTACTGGCAAGTTAAGACTTCAGGTCACTGATAATGTAAAGTATAATGTGAATCCTTGCGGGGTGCATTGCAGACTTATTCCCTGCATGGCCAGATCTCTACTTAATATGGAGCAAAGGAAAAAAATTATTAGAAACACTCTGAAACACTCTAGAGATTTTTTTTTCATTTTTTTTCTTTCTTTTTTCTTTTTCTTTTTTTTTTTGAAAGGGCACCTTCCTAAAACAAGAGAAGTGAATTATGTGTTTATCTTACTTGAACATTGAAGGCACTTAGTGCTGTCTTTTCCCAGGGAAGCAGAGGAGTTAAAACTTTATGCACACTAATGTTTGCAAAGATGATTTGAAAGACACTTTCAGACTAGACTAAATAATAGGAATTAGGAATGAGTAGTTCAAACATTGCATCTCTTAACTTGTAAATTCTGTTGTAATAAAGATGCATAATCAATATCTCTGCCAGAATTAAACTGATTTAATAGACCTGTCTTTGTTGGGGAGCCTTTGTAGAGCTACTTCAGCTGGCTTCATTAACTTGTGTCTGCTTTGTTTCTTTAGCTTTGTGCACCTTTAGAGAAATGCAGTCTTATGACTTTATGGGAGTGGAAGAGTTGGTGGGTTAATTCAATGTCTCTAATTTGAGACATCATGTATTTTTTAATGAACACAAAGAATAAAATAAGGAATCTCCTGAATTCAGTGGTATAGAGGTTTGGTGTGGTTTTGGCTTTCTGGTCTGATAGTGCAGTGATTGGATCTGTTAGAATCCTTGAAATACTATCAAGATGAAGCAGGTTCATGAATTTAGAACTAATAATTCTGACCTATGCCCCTCAATGGCAGATGTTCTTGTTGGTAAGGAAAAACATTTAAAGGCATAGTAGTATTTGCTCCATTATTGTTTCTGGATTTATGTTTTTGTGCTTTATTTTTAAAGCATAAATATGTGTGCACAGAATTGTCACAAGTTCTCTGTGTTCCTGGTACCGAGCATAACACTTTTACCTCACTTCCTTTTTCTTCTTCAGTCACTACATGTCCTGTGTAATTTTTTCTTTCCTGACATCTTTCTTAACTTCTCTGTTTACATTTTTTGCTGAATGCATTAGATCATATTCATTTTTTGCAAAGTCTGTGATCTAGGGATGGTAGTAGAAATTACAATGTACAACCTTAATACTAAAGGTAGTGTGAAAAATATTACTGAGTTATTCTGAAATTTAGAGGAGGGAAAATAATGCAGGAGGTAACTGATGACAAAAAAGGGAAGAATTGGCTGAACTGAGTTAAAGAGGATAAAATGAGGATGAAGAAGTATTTTGAAATCTGAGATGCTTAAAAAGCCTCTGATTTCTAATAACTTACATTTTAAATTATATAACAATACTTGTTTGTCAAAGCTAGTTTAATAGATCTCTTTTGTTGGAGAGAAGAAAGAACTGAAGATCTTGAAAATCTTACACATTGGTAAAATGTGTATTTTGACACAGGGAGGGGAGGAAGTATAAACCCTGTGCAAATATCACTATGTTGGCAGCAGCTGCTGTTTCAGAAGAGTTAGGAAGTATATTTACTTATGTGCTGACTTTGCAAGGCTGTTTTTCTTTTGCAAGTCTATTATGCCTTTTGCATTCTCTATAAAATAAAATAAAAGGTAGCAGAAGGTAAGGAGGAATAAACAGATTTGTTGAGAGTATCATCTAAAAATGTTCACTGGGGTGGAGACAACTATCCTACAATGACTAGAAGGGTGGAATAAATGATTTTATCAAAGCATATTGTATATTTTGGCAATAAAATTGTGTGTAGTCTGGCCAAATAGTGACCAATGTGCAGAGAAACATATCTGTCTCCATTTATTCGAAAGTGTAAAGAAGAGTTATTCAGGCTGGCTCAATGGGATATAACCAGGAATAATAGGCTGGAAGTCATTAAGGAAAGAAAAATGCGTGCCGTGTCTACCAGGAAAAATGTCCTAACGACATTCTTCATACACTGTGGAATAATTTCCAAAGGAGATGGTTGAAGCCAAGTATCTCAACATGCTTTAAACTGCACTGGGCAAAGTGCTAGGAACTATTCTGTAGGGAAAAATCTACAACTGGCAGGAGGATGGCTACATGATCTAATCGGTCTTTTCCATCTCTAATGTCTACAATCCTGTTGCGTTCTCACACATGGTGTTCAAAAACAGTTAAAGGAAAACTGTCCAGATGGAAGTTAGAAATCCCTGTGGCACTCTTTGAAAAAGAGTAAGGAATAACTGCAGATTTAGAGCCAACATTCCTTCTCTCAGTAAAAATGGTTCTAATATTCACGGCTGCATGTGAGCTGTTACCACATTCCTAATAACTGCTCTGTTTGCTTGTGGTTACTTTAATGCTAGTATCTGGCTCTTCCTGTCAAATGTTCTGAGATACCCAGAGTAAGAAAGATCTACAAATGTCAGCCTGTCAGAAGTCCTAGGGAATAAAAGTTAATTTAATTTCATTTTTTAATTTTTGATTGCTTCTCCTAGAGAATGTTTAAAGTTAAGGGGTTGCAGGTGGTATTTGGGGATGTTTCTGGAATGAAGTGATGACTTTGAAACTTTCTACAAAGTTTGTTTTGGTTTTAAACATTCATAGGCTTCTTTCTTCTCTCTTTTTGTTCTTTCAATGGAGTGCCTTGTTCAAAGTGTGTATTTTTCATGTAGTCAAAAAAACCTAGCGTGACTCCTGTGCTCTTGGGACAGTGGGGATGATGAGCACCAGACCTTAATAATCCCCTGACTCCATATGAGTCCTAATTCTGCACTGTGCTAAATGTGGATGGTGCACATGTCAGCAGTGAGGCCAGCAGCAGGCACACCAGAGCGGGAAGTCCAAACTGGAAGGCACCGCACAGAGTAGACTGGGAGTGCCCTGTGCCCGCGCAGTGGCCGTCAGCGTGCGGACAGCCCCACCAGCTACGAGCGTTGGAGGTGCCACTGGAGAAAATGCAGTTTTCTCTGAATCTTAATACAAAGCAGTTGTACTTGTTGTTCAGTGTTGCCTTACACAGATTTTTTTCAGTCTGTGTGTGAAATTCTTGGTTTTTGGAAAAAAAATAAAAGTCCAGAGAAAACTAACTAACTAACTGGTTTCAGCTGGGATAGAGTTAATTTTGTTCCTAGTAGCTGGTACAGTGCCGGGGTATTTTTTATTTAGAATGATAATAATGTTGATAACATGCTAATGTTTAGTTGTTGCTAAGTAGTGCTTACTTCTAGTCAAGGACTTTCAGTTTCCCATGCTCTGTCAATAAGGAGGTGCACAGCAAGCCGGGAAGGAGCATTGCCAGGACAGCTGACCTGAACTGGCCAAAGAGTTATATTCCATTGCATAGAACGTCATGCTCAGTATATAAACTGGGGGAATTGTCTGGAAGGGGCTGATTGCCGCTCAGTTATGGGCTGGACATTAGTCAGTGGAGCAACTGTATTGTGCATCACTTGTCTTGCTTGGGTTTTATTTCACTTTTTGTTGCCTCCCTTTTCATCACCATTTATTATCATTATCATTATCATTATCATTATCATTATCATTATCATTATCATTATCATTATTGATGTTATTGATATAATTATAATATTTTATTTCAGTTATTAAACTCTTCTTATGTCCATGCATGGATTTTATCTTTTTTTATGTTTCTCCTCTCCATCCCGCTGGGGAGGTGAGTGGCTGCATGGTATTTCTTTGCCAGCTGGGGTTAAATCACAACGCTTATTTAAATGGACTGAGCCACTGAAGATGTGGCCCAGCATAGAATTGCATGTTTGGTTTTGTCTCTTATTCATCAAGGGAGATCTGCAGATCTTACACTAGACATGTGGAAAGAAACATTAACATCCTAAGTGTCTGAACCTTAGGACACATCTTAAGTCTTAGGACACGGTTGTGCAAACTGCTCTGTGTTGAAGAACACTCCTTTGAATGCCCTTTAAACATTTAAACTAAAGGAGCAAAAAAGGAAAGAAACCCACATGGGGTAAATTTTGCAGGCAGGGACAGCTAACCTTGTCTTGTAGTGCAGGCCTTTGAAAGTAAATCACTTGTTGATCCCCTAAACAGCTGAATCCAGGATGAATAGGAATGAAAGCTGATCTTCTATTGACCCTCATCTGGATGATGCTAGTATTCTGGGTTCCTTGTGTTTCGTTTTTAAAGTCATAGTGATGAGTTGGCCAAGTATTGGATTTATTTATGACAATATTATCCTGTGATCCAGAACCATTCTAAGTCACTGGATCATTGCAGAATGTTGTCTTGTAGTAGAGGACATTTTTATGTTTTGAAAATCGTCTTAAGTTGTGCAAATGAAAAGGGAAAGAATGTTCTAGCAGAAGTAGTCCCTCTGCACTTCAAACAAATACCTGAAAATTATTCCATATTTGCAGTGTTTAGTGTAGTACTGCCCATTGTGAGACAATTCAGTAGCTTGAGCTTTTGTCCTTAGCAGAACAGCTCCTGGTTAAACCAGAGGGAGCACATAGAAATACCAAGATTTCCTAATTCTTCCTTCAAGCACATTTTAAAAAACCATGGTTTGTATAATGAAATAAAACAGTAAGGGAAAGAGTATCGCCTTTTACCATTAATAAGCATTTAGAATCCAGCTGTCAGCATACTATGTAAATGTTCACCTTTTGGTTTGTCCACCAGTATTTGGTCCTGTTGGCTTACCACTTCAGTCTACTGAAAAGCGGAGGACAGAGGAGAGTCTTGCAGTTCCAGAGCTGAAGAAACAGTTTTTAACTACAGTTCTCTTCATGCCAAGCCCAACATAGGGCCTGAAGTGGGAAAAAAATGTATTTACTGCACTGTGTTTGACCTATAATTTTAACCCTTAAGATTTGGTTCTTATTTCAATTCCTGTAGTTTTGCTGGGACACATCATGTGGAATTTCCTAAACCTTATGCAGCTTTAACCCATATCTGTTCATAAGAAAAATTAAGAGATGACTTGACAGGAACAGAGTAATGCATGGAAATGTTACCCTGATGCCATACCTTCAGTTTCTGTTCCTGGTTCTGTAAGCAGTTGTGTTTTAATTATTCTGTGTTGTGGAAGAATGTTAAATTATTTGTGGTAAAATGGGAGAACAGTGTGAAACACTGTGTAACACCTCTTTAAACTCTTTATGTATTTTAAGTAAATCCACATAATGATTTGATAGTATCCCAGTATGTTGTCTGACCACTGGTAAACTAATGGGGTTAGGGTTTTTTTTTTAATGTGAAGCTTAGAAAATTGACAGGAATACTAATCTGACATGTACTTCTTATCTATTTGCTTTATTTAATGAGTTGCTGCAAACCATGTAAGATCCCAGTTTCTCAGTAACCAAATAGTTTAACCGTACACAGTCAAAAATGTGCATTTTGGCTGTCATTTTGTTTTCAATCTGTGTTTCCATTGCTTTCTGAGAATGTACAGTGGGAATGTGTGGCTTGTGGGTCTCAGTGTGTTTGCCACAGGGAATACAGGGAAAGTCATGCTGACTTTTAGCTTTGGCTGAGGAGCATACTACTTGTGTTTCATTTGTGTTAGATTTCTTGGGTTTGCTTAAAATTGTGGATTTCATTATGAAACTAACATGGAGGCAATCTGTAGAGACATATGACTGTACACAGTTAGCGGTTCCAACTTGGTTGATTTCTGAGGTCCAACATTTTTCTGATTAAACTACTTCCAGAATTGCTACAATTGCTAGTAGTCTGAAAGCTGTATTTGGTAGCAGATAGATGCTTTTTGTCTTGAATAACGCATTTTATGTCGCATGTGCAGGAGGAACAGTGATTTCCTTCCTCTTTTAAAAGTTGAAGAACAGCTGGAGAAGGGAATTTTCAGTGGGTTATCAGCATGTGAAACGTTGTCGTGGTAGAGCCCTATATAGTTAGAGTAAACTAGGAGTGTGTCTAACTTTCCTCTTTCTGCAGATACTCATCTTAGGATTTATATTAGTGGGGAGTTAGGGGTGATGCTGGAGCAGTGATAGGGTTTTGTAGCGGAAGCACTAAATGAGAAACTGATGTGAATTTGGCAAGCAGGAGAGTTTCCTGAGATAGAGCATCCTCTTAACAGCCTCCGCCTGAATCTTGGCTGCCTTGGAGGGCTCCCACCCTGTCCAAGATGGAAGTTCCTGCAGAGAGCCCTAATAGCATCCCTCACTGCTTCAACAAATCATGTTAAGGCATGGGACTTAACTGCTGTGAAACAATGCAAAAAATTCCTCCCAGGAACAAAATGAACATACTTGATCACCTAACTGCATCATTCCAGTTTCAGAACAAGCTGGATTATAGAAAAGCATTTCTACTAGTCGTGCAGCAACTGACACACCTTTTAAAGAAGGAGGTGGTTAATCTGTTACTTTTTGGTCACTGGCACTTTTTTCCCCGTTGTATTAATATGCCTAGCAATTCTTAACACTAAATGTGACTATGTGCACTTACTCAGTATGTTGTTTTCTCTAGCAGACAATTACACCAATCTTGAATGGAGCATTTTTTTGGTTACTGGGGTAAAGGAATCTTAGGAGATTGAAACAGTAGGCAGCAAAGCTTGTTAAGGAGATTTTTATTTTACAAGCCCTCAAGAATTCAGAATATGGCTTGCTTACTACTTTTAAAAGTCCAAATGTCCTTATAGACTCCATTTCAGAGCCAGCATCAAATCTATGCTATACTTGTCTAAAAATCCAAACATGCACTTTTGGCTGTTACTGTTTACTGAATCAGAACCCTACTGTTTCTACTTGCACTGTATCTAATTTATCGTAAGTGACCGCAAAAACGAGAATTATTTATATGTTGGCACCTAACAGCTCCACTATAGTTAAGGGTCTGTTGGCATTTCCATTATAAACCTTCCTTTGAGAGGTTTATAACTTGGCGGTTTTACTTTTGCTTCAGGCTCAAATGTGCCATTTTCATCCAAGCACAAATTCTTCTACAGAATTTCATTTAAATCAGTTTGGCCATTATTTATTTTAGAGTGTGTATGTTGAGGAGTGGAAGGGAACACACTATTTAATTTTGGTTTCAGAAGCTTTTTGGTCAGACTATATAATGAAAGAAAAATGGTGCTTTTTATTTTATTTTGTGGAGACTTAAAACTTCCTTGAATATGTCGGAGTTACTAAGCCCATGCTTTTTCAGGTTTCTGCCAATGCTCACATGCAACGCGTTCACTCCCGCTCATCCACCCACCCATCTCGCCTGCCCCTGCCCAATGACATGCTTTGAGGAAGCATCCACAGGCTTCTGGCAGAGAAAGGTTTTTGGGGAAGTGGATGAAGTAACATACAATGGGTGTCCTGTTGAGAGGCCTTAGGCCAACCAGTCCAACCGAGGAAGCAGATGGAGCTTAATTGGAAAAAGACAGGCTGAGTGCAGTTGTCAGTCAAATGTAACCCTATGTGGTTAAGAGTGGCATTTCCTATGGCTCTGCCATTTCTTGTGGGATCTGTGTAAATTACTACTTGGGTGCAGTAATTCTCAGAGTCTAAAAGTGGTGTGAGTTGCCGTTTCCCCTTGCTCCTGAATGCTGAACCACAGAGGATTTCAACACTTCTTTTAGTCAGAAATTCTTGCCACAGTACTCTATTATTATGCTAATTAAATTCTTGCCACACGAATAATAGGTATCTATAATGTTTCAGTGCTAATCATAGTAACGAAGTACGAATGTTATTTGCACAGTGACTTAAGAGTACAAAGAAGGGAAATGGTGTACAGAGAGGTAGAAGCTTTTATTAGACCAAATAATACAGCTGAAAATAGAAAACAAGTTTCTGAGTCAGTTCATTCACCACATTACACAAGAAGCAGTAAAATACAATAGTGTTTGTTGTTTTTTTCCTTTGCTATTGAATTACAAGAAAAAGCTAGGCAATGGAAAACAAAGTAGGGAGAGAATATGTGGTTTGGCAGCTTCTTGTGTACTCGTCCTTTTGGGATCTTTTTATTTCAGGTAATTCATGCAGATTACTGATTGGACAGACAAGTAATGAAAAAGCTTTGTTATATTTTGTCTTCTGTTTTATTAGCAAAAGGTAAATGGGAAGCCTGAGTGTAGTTAATTATGGCAGCAGATACAAACAGCTTTTTGCATCATAAAACATTAGATCCCATTGAAGTATTTGAAAGTCTTCTCCATCTTGCTTTCCTCTGTCTGATTCCAGAGGTTAATGAATTCATAGGTCAGATATTCCAAATCTTGAATGTTTTAGGGACAACTCATTTTAAATTTTATTAGTGTATTTTTAGTTTGTTAGTATTAACATTTAAAAGCACTGAAGACTAAAAGTTTAGTATCATTTAAAACCTGCTACTTTCAGCTTTGGAACCTGGAAACAGAAGCCTGCAAAAACAGCAAATGTCACAAGACATGTGATTAGTTGATCACTATCAAAACGTATTTTAATAACGTTTTCCCTGATATCCCTTTATTGCTAAGGATCAAGAATTATAAGCTATATGCGGTCAAGGCAAAGAAAATCATTAGAAATACCTTAATAGAACACATCTATAAAGCTCCAGTTCAGCACATAACACGTAGACATCTGCTTAAGGCTATCCAATTGAATGGGAATTTAGTGCAAGTTGAAGAGGTGTGTCCTTGGTGTCTGTTAGGTGTCTGTTAAGTGTCTGTAGGGCAATCTCTCTGTTTTACACTACTGAGCTGTTGTCTTTCAAACTCCAAGGCTGCAAAGCGCTGTGTAGAGCTGACATCCTGGGCATGACTTGACTGGACTTTTCATGCAACTATAACCTAATTCTTTTATTTATTTGGCAATATCCTTCATCCCCAACTAAACATACAGGATTTTTTTATTTGGTGTCATGTAAGTTCAAGGTTTTATTGTTTGCTATTTCTAGCAGCTAACCTTGTTGATATATTATTTAAACCCTGTTGAAATATAACTTAGTACAATGACTTATACTCCTTTCTGCCTTTCTTGGAAATGGGATCGTATTGAGTTAAAATATTTTATGGTTATTTTCAAAGCACATCTGCAAACATGACCTTGAAACAGAACTAAGTGTTTAGGCTTTGCAAGTTGTTATGTTTCATTACTGCCTTATTTCTGGATCTTCAGCACACCAATGGCTGACTCACTTTAAATTGTGTCCCTCACTTCATAACCTTCTAATTGAATCAGAAATAATGTCCATTTTTCTTCTCCCTTCATCACTCTAGTAGGTATATTGCTGTTTCTCATGAGGCCACAGCTGGGAGTCAGCATTCTTGAATCTCTATTGCTTTATTTTCTATCACTGTCCTCACTGGTGATTAAATAAGACACATTTTCTAAATTCAAAGTGTTGCTCTGGATTTCCAATGACAAAATATACGGTATTTTGGTGGGAAGGGAGAATTGGAGATTTATCAGCTGAAAGGTATTTTTCTGTAAGTACCTGGCGTAGATTGAAGTTTGAAAGGAATGTTTCTTTTAATTGATGCATGGCTTTAGCATAGAATTTTAACTGTTCCTAGTGCTGGTGTAGGTTGTTGAAATCACTGAAACTTTGCAACTTTGTCAAGGGTTACTTGAGTATGCCCCTATACTGACAGCTCTTACGAAGAAGGTAACTACCTGCACTTGGTCACCTCTGTGTGTTGCTTCAATTGGATCTGAACTTCCAAAGCTGATGTGTTTTTGGAGGGCGATACCACTTGGATACCTCAAAGCTCTGGAGCTAATCTGTGCAGACCATCATTACTTTGCCTCCCCGATCAGATACTTCTCAGGGAAGCCAAGAAATTTAATAGTCACAATGACTATGTACTTACTGTGATGATAGAACTCCATAGGTTTTATGTATTTAAGTAAAGTACGTGGAATTAAGCTTTGGGAGGGAAAAAGCAAGCTGTAAAGTCAGAGTTCAGCCATGAAGGCCCTATTTGTAAGTGATGGGCTTTCAACATTTTTCTTTTCCTTAAAAAACAAACAAAAGCAAACAAACAAAGAAATGGCCAGAAAGTTGTAAACATGCTGCCAAAAAACAGCTTCTGGTTTTCTTTTTTGTATTTTAATTTTCATATATTTGTGAAAACCTCTGAAATTTTTCCCAGTATTTAGAAATTGTCAATATTGGCTCACAACGCACCTGTATTTTATTGTACATGTGCACTATACAAGGATTATCAAAAATATACAAGTGTTTCAGAAGTGTTCCTGTTAACTTCAATGGGAGATTATTTCAAAAAATAAAAGCCGTGGCTTAAATCTGAAGTTACAGGAAAGACATACAATAAATGCGGTGTGTTTAATTAGTGATAATTAAAATGCTATCAACAAATTTAAATAACTGCTGCTCCTTCCTCCTTATATTGACTCCATGTACAGCTCAGTCAGCAGCAATTTCTTAGTCTGAGCTTCTTAATGAGCAGAAATGTTTCAAAATTAGTTTTGTGGACTTTTTTCTTGCTTTCCCTAGTACTGTGTTATATTTGAGATGTCTTATTCACATAGAAATGTAAATAAGGATCTAATTACTGTTCTTCGCTTAATACTAAGCCTGATACTTGGCATAAGGTTTGTCATAAAGTTTTCTTTTCTCTGCTTTGCCATGACTTTAATTTGACCTCAAATTACTAATTTCTGTAGGGATTGCAATGGCTCAGGCTCCGAAGGGTCCTTGTGTGTCACTTGGTGGGTGCTTGATGTGTGTGTGTACTACCAGTTCCTAACAAAGACAGAAGAACTGTGTTTTAATGGACTTTGCTTCCATATACTCGATGGCGTAGCAGAGACATCTAGGACACAGTGTTCTTCTTTCTAAATAAGAAATACAGTAGGTTTAAGATATCTCTGTTTCATTAGAAATCCATTTAAAATACTAATCATAATTCATGTTCCCTCATTCTTTCCACATTTAGGGGTGTTACCTGGGTTTGGAATAGCCAGCTGTCTCAAACACTATCCACATTTTTAAAGGAGTAAGAAGTCTTGGCAGACACTGGAACAATTAATTGGCTTTTTCAGCCAAGTCAGGTTAGGAAAGTATTTTGTGGGAAGGGGGCTGGGTGGGAGGGGAATACAACGTCCTGGTTTCAAGTTTGAGTTCTATTAACTCTTTAGGAATGGTAGTCAGACTTCTTGCTAAGCACAGTTCTCTCCATCTCTGATATTTATGGAATTTATTTAAGAGAAAAGTTTCTGATATACAGGACAAATATGCTTTATTAGAAGGAGTTGCCTGGCACGAGGTGGAAAGTGCTAAATTTAAATCATGATGGATTTAAAAATCTCTGAGGTGAAATAAGCATTAGCATGTGTATTAAAGAAGTCTAACCTCCTCTAGTATGTATGTTTAGAAAAGAATGAGGAAAGTGGCATCTGAGGCACAGGATGATGATACCTTCCTGTTGAATTAGAATGAAATACTTCCATGCTGGACTTGCTCACCACATTTAGCATCTTGACTTATCCATGGATGCTTGGTTAATATTTAATTTCCAGCTCCATAGCTTTGTTTATTTTCGTTCCAAAAACAGAACAAGTACTAAACATCAAATTTTAATTACATGAATGTCCTTGCATTCCTGAAATGTTTTGTTTGAAATATCGGAACTGTCATGCAGTCTGCCTTTTCACAATTCTGTGTACATTTTGGTGCCAGTGGATCGATTTATAGCAAAGAATTTTCAATGCAGTTGCTTTTAACAGTTGGCTGCCCTTGTTCTGAAGACTGTTTGTTTGTTTGTTTCAATTGTCCTTTATGGAGTAAACTACTAGTAGTTTAGACTGGAAACTGTAAAGTTAAACTTTTTGGAATCGTTACTGCCCCAAGTGGGAATATAAACCATATTGAACAAAATTTATTTAGCCTATTAAAAAGTCAGCCTAAAACTACATTTAATTAGTTTACACTATTACATCACTTCTAGTGGGGAGTAGAACTTAGGCAGAGTAAAAGGAGCTCTATCAGGTGAGCTGACTGTGGCCCATATGGGGCTTTAAGATAATGATGAGTTTAAATTTCCTCTTAGAGCTAAGTGAGAATAAAACTGGAGGCAATAAATACTCTTGGCCAAAGCCATTAAATGAAAAAGCTGGGAATTCTCCAGCTCTTGACTTAAATTGTTTGTTTATCAGCTGGCGCCTAGTCTGGAGTCAAGAGCTGGAGATTTCTATCTGTGACAGAACTTTGAAACTCTTGCAGGACACTTTCATTTTAACTTAAGGTAACTTGAGTTTATAGCTTTGGCTTTAAAGATTACTAATGATTTACTCATTTCCTTACCATTTAACCAGAGAGGACTTTTTCCCAGGAAGGGATCTGTGTTTATTTAGGGCCTTTGTCTGCGGAGGGATTAAAAGGCAGCCCACCAGCATTGTGAACTTGATGGTAATAAAAGGTCACCAACACACACCATAAAAACCTTCTTACTATGGAATTAATTATACAGTGTAATTTTACAAAGCATTTCAGTAACCCTTCTTTTAGACTTCTGCTGTATTTGATTTTTCCCCAAGTAGGGAAAAATTCAACTTTAGGCATTTATTGTGTGAATTAGACCCTGTGTGTATGTGTGCAACCCTTTACAGTGTAATATACTCATCGGCAAGTTCAACTCACAACTGAAATCAATTGAAAAATTCCAGTTGAAGTTGGATCTCGACATGTGAACTTTCAGACTTAAAATACTGTGCACTGGGAGCAACAGAATGAAAAAAAGACTTGTTAGCTAAGAAATGCAAATGATAAACTTAAACATTGTTGCCATGTTTGGCATTTTTATAGCATATTGCATATTTTCCAAGCCATTAAGCACTGTTCAAACTGCATCCTGTTATTTTTTCTAAGCCACCAGGTGGCATTGCAGCCCAGCCTGCTCAAAATTGGCAATTTATAATTTACAAAGATTTGTATGGAAAGCATTTCCTCCCTTCACCCCATTAATATGCCCTAACTATTTGGGCTTAATTTAGAAGATCTTATTATGACGTTTAATATTCCTAAAAGCCAGATTGATTTAATTCTAGTTTGTTTTTTTTTTTTGCAATGGTAAAAGTGTTAAAGATGTCATGTCAGGGTATAAACAAAACATAACATTCTTTGCTTTGGTAACGTGATAGCACTACAGTTATGTTCCTATTTAAGGAATTATCTTAAATTCATCCACAGTGAAAGGTCACAGTAATTTCTGAAAAGCTGTGGAGTGGACAGGCATAGAAGAACACATAGAAGATAGAGATGAAAAAGTACAATTATGAAGTTGGGTGGCTTTTTCCTCTTTTGCCTTAAAAAGGTATCCTTCCTCCATTTCCCATTACCAATTTTTAATTACCCATTTAATCATGCTCTCCATACTCTTATAAATGGACAAAAGAAAGCACATACCCATGAAGAATAACTTGAAAGTCATATTTCACCAATTAAATAACTTATTAAATAGCTGTTAACATATATCATGTAGCCTGTTTGACAAATTTAATACCACAACATTGTCAAAACCATAATAAATCTCTAGTTTGATTAAGGGAGATTTTCCCCTCCAATTTTGTATTTTTTGAATGTATACTTTTATGCTTTCTTCTGAAAGGTATGAATGTAAAGTGCTAATGTAGTAATTTATCCACAGTTTTACTAGGTGCCATTCCTCTTGAGCTGGTGCCCTTTTTCTTAGGCCATTAAATGGGCATAACCCATTTTAAGGAATGTATATGTTTTCAAAGTACGTGTCTCTGACCTCCCACCTCGTCGAAATCCGAACATACATGTTTTGCTGTAGTCTGAGTATCTGAGATGCAGCATAACTGTGATACTAAAAATTCAGATACTAAGGGAATAAGCAAAACCCTATGTGGTAATTTAGGTAATGCTTTCAGTAAATCATACTTTAACACTGATTTCTTCACTAAGAAAAGTAGTAGTAGAATAGGTAATTGAGGTTTTTGACCCTGGATATTAAACTTTTAAACTTGATACAACAGTCTGCCTCTAAGCTTTGTTGTATACTGATATTGCTACTTACCTAACATCAAAAAGCTGTGGTAGTTTGCCTTTATAGATTGCGCCTGTGTTCTGGAATTGCCTCCTGCTGTCCGTGAACTGTTTCTTAGATTAACGTGTTAGATTTTCTCATCAAAGCTTTTAAGTATAATGTTTAGTTAACACTTGTTCTATCAAATCTGATACAGTAGGCTGATTTGGAATAAAACTGTTATTTTCATTAACTAACACGATAGCTAGACAGGCCTCTTTCCCAGCACATCATGGGATTTTGTGTAATGACATGCACATGCAGATTTTACATCGCATGTAATCTTTGTGTTTGCCCAGTTCGCAGTCATTGCTCTAGGACTAGAGTAAATGACTGGTTTTTGCCAAGATTCCTAAAGTAAACTGACCTCATTAAAAATAATGGGTGCTGAGGAAAGAACCTCTGTAAGTTGAAGCAGTTTGGTTTTAGACCTGTTTCACCGTAACAGAGCTTTGATTCCCTGTCTATGGTTCAGTTCGGTGTGACACCACTTCTGCTGAGAGCCGCTGTGGGATTCACAGCACAGACATGAAAAACAAGAATGTCTGGACAGAGGAAAAAAACCAAGTAGAATCATTAGTATCCATTTAAGATTCGATGCATTGCTTGAGGTAGCTAGATAAAAATTGGGGAATGGGGGAAGAAGGGATAAGAACAAAGTAGTAAAATGTCTTTTAATGGCTTCAGAAAACAGAAATTCTCTTAGACTTTTCATTTGACCTGAGTAATGTGTGTGTGTGTGTATATACCTAGTGTGTCAGAACTATGGCAATGTTGTGTATTGTTTTACCAGTTTTTGAAACAGTTTGAGAAACTTACTTTTTAGAGTAGCAAATTCAATACAAGTATATAATGGGAGTGTTCAATTACTATAATCACTTACAGCTACTGTCATTTTAGAGTGTCTAGATTTTATAGTGTTTGTGTTCTTACTGCTTTAAACTTATAAAGAGTTATTTCCTACTTAGACACTTCTGTTTTTTTCATTCTTCTGTTTGTGAACAGCTTTAGCTTCAGTCAGTAAAAATAGAAATGCTTAAATATGTAGCACATGGTCTTTAGAAAATTTGAAAAATGTTTGGCTGCTTTACTGTCAAAAATTGGGGTTTTTAAAGATATATCTACATGTGTAGAAAGGATGTGCATATGTTCCTAGTAATATTTTGTTTTAACTCTACATGAAGTTTCAAAAGGTACAGAAAGACCTTTTATTAAGGAGGAAAAATGTCTGTGTATTCCAAAAGAGTCTCAAATTTGTAGCAGATGTACTGGATGTACTACTGAAATAAAGACAAAATCTAATTTTTTATTTTATTTCATTTATAAAAAACCCACTAGTTAGTGGCAAGGTAAAGATACCACACTAATAATAACAGATGAAACTTCTAACCTCTGGTTTATACTCCAGCTCATGCCTGCTTGGAAGTAAATATAGAGGAAGAAATTTAAGCTACTTCTTTGGAAAACACCCTCAAGCTTTAAAGTAGATGCCTTGGACCATTATTTTTAGCATTTTCTGGGATTAGAGAATTATGATTTCATAAATTGGGTGTAAAATAGATGAATAAGGAGATGACAAGGTATAATGAAGCAGGACGGAGAACAGGTGAGAGCAGTGTCTTCAAGAAGTGAAGGAACTTCTCAAAGGTCAGTCCTGTTACTCATTTCAAAAGTCTTTGTCCTGTTGTTATACCTGTACCTTTGCTCAGGGCTGTGCCTGACCGGATGAAGTGTGACAAGATTGCAGAACTTCTCCCTGCCAAGACACCGAGTAACTAGTATGAAAGCTGTTCTGTGGGGAAGTAGGGTGTAGGCTGAAGCGTTTGTGAAACAAGTGGTTGCACTGTTTGAACGATGAGGGAAACACTGCTATTGGAGTATTCAAGAGCAACTGGAATATAAAATCCTAATTCTTTCATGGTCTTCTTGTGGCCAACCTCATTGGACAAGAAGGAAAAAAAGGAAGGTGTCAGACAAGATCTTTTATGTGTGTGTTTTGTCTGTTTCAGATTATTATTCTATTAAAAAAACTGAAAAAAACCCAACTTGTTAGAGCAACAGGTGAGGGATTTCCTTTAATGGAGGAATAATACACATCTTGGAAGAGCATGCATTTCTATTCTCTGCTGGTTTGTGAACAATGTGGCTGATACAAATGCTTTGGGTATTTTATTTTGTTTTCTTAAAAATAAAACACCTGTTAAATAAGGTGACAGCCAGTAAGCTGAAAACACTGAGTCTTGAAATTTTAAATATATCATTGCTTGTTCCTACTTTGACTTTTTTAATGACTTCAGAAATAATGTTTAAAGCAAATAATAGTGTACATAAACTGTTTAAAGTTCTCACCTATGGACTATATATTTTTCAGGGGCTAGTAGATAGGACATGCTAAATAGCATGTGTGTGCACATTTATATCTATGTTCTTTTCTCTTATCTTACAGTGCCCTACCTTACATATCAGAAATGGCCCAATAAAATGAATAACAAAATGTGTAAAATTTCCTTACAACAACAAGAACCTAAAATAACCGTTTTATAATGCCAATGAGGTAGCTGACTGTGTGTGTTATTGGGTAATAAGATATTCTCTGATGTGTTTACTGCAGTCAGCCTTCAACACAAATATGTATCGAAGCCATAAAATGACAGTAACTGTAGTAGCATACACCTTACCTTCCTGCTGAATTATTTCTATTGCATTAATGATTATGTAGTGAAATAATTTTTGTCACTACTATAAAAGTTTTATAGAAAAGAAAATTAATAGATTTTCAGTTTGTCAGTAACTTAACTTTGTGATCTCAAGTTTTGTATCTGTGTAAAATCATTTAATGGTTAAAAGTTGAAGCACTACAAGGTCTGAAAAGACTGAGACAGCTTTGAAATTACTCATACATTAATAATGCTTCTGTTATAATGTATAGTATTATAGGAAACTCAGATTAATAGGATAGAACAGTGGAAAAAATACTTGTCACCCTTTTTTTGCAAAAATTACATTTTTTGTCAGTTCCACAGAGTGTGTTGAATGAGGATGATTGTGGTTTAAATATAGTATAAACACTTCATGTTTTTTAGTAGCATCAGATTTTATAACATTTTAGATAAAGTCTTTTTAGCTTAAGAAAAGATTTTTATCTGTATTGCAAGACTGTAGGAAACATGTTATTTTGATGGTTTTGAAGAAAAATTAGCGTTTGCATCTCACACATTAGGTGAAATCACACTGCCACAGAATTAGATTTTATTATTTAATACCTAACAATCTTCCTTATGTTTTTCTAGGCTGTCTCACCTCGCAATAGAATGTATCTATGTTTGTCTGTTAACTTAATTTTTCTTTTGAGTGACACACACGTGTCCTGCATTATGAAAATAACCTGTATCCTTTGAAGACCAATAGAGTAAGTAATCTGCAGAAGGAGTATCAAAGAGTAGGAGCAACCAGTACTTTCTCTCAGTTGTTATCTTCTAGTCCCTTCCCATCCATACCTTAGGTAGAGCTGTAGATACTGAATGACACTGAGCTACCGAACAGTGTGGTTTTCTTCTAACAGCCCGATTTGAGTGTCTGGGGCCATGGATGTGTATGGTGAAAAAAAGTGAGGATGGAAACGTATGTGCTTTGCAGTAAAACTGAATAGGCAAGTAAGGTGTTGGAGATTGTTCTGGAGAAAGAACATTCTCTGAAGGCAGAAAGTCAAAAACTGGGGAGAAATAGGACTGTCCTAGAAAGCTTAGCTTAGCCTGAAACTTTCTCATCAAATTTCTTCAGGAGCAAGGAGTACTCAATTTTTATGGGGGAAATTTTTTTCTAGAGGTGAGAGCAGTGTGCTGAAGATGCCACTTTGCATCCCGTGGTTTTCTTCTTGTAATCTCTGAAGCATGCAGCTCTTCTAGAGAGGTGTGCTCTGAAGAAGAATATCTAAGTAGAAAATGCTGTAGTGAGTACTGGGGGGAGAGTGTGACACTGCTGGACTGTGGACTGACAAAAAAACCCCAAATCCTGAAGTGTCCTCCATGTAGGTAAGATGGATCCAGGGTTACTAACTGGAACCAGGAAGGCAGTCACAGGAGAGAGAGGGACCGTATGCATGTGGGTGCTGGCTTGGAGAGCTCTCTGTTGATGAACTCCAAGTGCCAAGGGTTCATGTCTGTCACCAAATGAAGAATGGGAAGTTTTTGCATCTTACTTTTCTGGGAGGAGTTTGTCTGAATGAGTATATTATGCCATAAAGGAATAGCTTTGTTAATGTTAAACTTGCTTTTGGCTAATAGAAAAACTACAGACCTGTTGGATAAGAATATGATCTCCTCAGGGCTTAGCCATGGGCACAAACAACTTGAGAAAGCGTTGCACAAAACTAGAAAATCTAGAAAGCACGATTCATTAGCACATCCCAGACCGTTTCTTGTGTGCCAAGGCTATTCTGAAATCTGGTCTATTTAAGGGAGATGTTTCTGTCACTCATTGGGAAGGAAATACCAGCATACTGTCCTGGTGTCTCGTTTTCTGAGAATCCCTGGTTTATAGGGATGTCTGGAGGTCCTCCAGTCCCTTGAAGAAAGGTTGTTGCCAAGACTAGATGATGTAGGCTGTGGTTTTCTTATGCCAAATCTTGAAAATCTTCAGGGATGGAGATTCCACCACCCTTGTCTGGTCAACCAGCTTCAGTAACAAACTCTGTTCCTAGCAAAGAGATTTTGTAGCCAGCACACAGAGGCCAGATGCAGATGCCAGAGTTATATCTCAGAATTCTAGGGAAAAGAAGAATGAAAACTCTGTAGATACACTTTTTTAGTCAGTCCTGATATTTTTGAGGTGTGACAGTGTGCCAGTTTGGACAAATCACCCCAAGAAAGACAGACATGAAAATTCTGTATCTTGTTTCATAAACAGTGTACTCCAGACGTATTGGTGGAATTTTAAGCATAGCAGTTCTGAGAGTCTCAGAATTAGTCTTAAAATATGAAATATTTCCAGTGATCCAAAGATATATGTAGCTAGACCTAAGATTCTCATTTTCTAAGTAGTTTTGAAAATAGACTTTCCATGTCAAGTTGTGTTTGGGATCCAGAATTTGGACAGATTGATACCTGATCCTGTTATTTCTTTGATCACCTGCTTTTCACTGCATGGATTCAGTCACAATATGGTGGCTTGTCTATTTGGATAGATAGTGCCAAAGCCAGAGAAAACTATATAGGCAATATAATTCTTTTTCTAACTCTGCAGCCTACAGTGAGCTGTTGACATATTTAGTCAATCACCTCCTCGGATGCATCGCTGAAAGTGAAAAATGATGATATGATCAGAACATCTATAGCAAACCCATGACAAAGCATTTGTTATGCGGATCTTTTATTGCCTGACCATATGTAATCTTTTTCTTAGATATGAATCATTTTATCACAAGGCAAAAAGCTTCTATTCTTCTTTGATCGGGTTTTTTTTGTGTGCTAGCATTAATAAGTCCTGGGAATTCCTTAGTAGTGGAAGCCTAATAATTATCTCTTTGCTGTCAAAGAGCTAGTCTAGTTGATGCTCGGTTTTTGCAATGTCTAATGTCAAGGTTCTATACCAGTAATTAGTACCAACACTTCCCACATTCTGAATTTATGGCACTGTGACCACATTTTTACATATGTTGAGGGATACGTCAGTAACGCTCTTAACATGAAGATATTAAGAAATATGCTCTGTTATCTCTCCCTAGAAATTTAGTTTGCTGCGTTTTTGTTTTTTGCTCTCTGGCAGCAAGTGTAATTAGATCAAACTGTGATATTCTGCAGTGCTTTTCATTGTAAGTGATTTTTAAAAGAAGCATCCTTGACATTCTGCCAATATCATGTGGAAATGCAGAATAACTTCTGTTGAAAATGCTTTTCAGTGTTAGAAGCTATGAAGTGGGCAGATAAAATGAAAGCACTGACTTGGAGATCTGATGGAATGCAAGTAAGTTATCGATATTAAGCATTTGACCTTAAGGTATTCCAGGAATAGATGAACAAAGAATTAACTTTATTCATGAACTGGCACATGATTAATCAATGAAAGTTGAATAAAAATACTATTTTAGAAAAATGGTATGTGTGAGCACTTCTAATAGGGTCTCAGAAATTAATTTCTGGTAATTTCTGACTGAACTTGAGTGAAATGATTTTAAAAACCTATTTTGAAAAGTGCATAGCAGAAACACTGTCTGCAGCACACATGGATGTGTTATCATTCCAGCCAGTACCAATGTATTTTGCTACAGGTCAGACATTCAAGCCCGTTTCTGACTATGAGCAATACATTAAGCATAAAAGCTGTAAATCCTTAGGCCTAAATTGTAAATTTCATTTATGAAACTCCTCTATATGTAACTGAACTGTTTCTACTTTGCTTTTAAAGCAAGCAGCAAGAGAATAAATGTCTTTATTTGAACCTTACTTAGTTCATAAAGGATTATTTTTATTTGTATGTGAGGAAAACCACACAATCTATTGTAGCTTGGAGTTAGTGAGTGACTTCCTGTTATTTTCTTTAATTTTCTTTTCACCAGATTGAAATCCAGTAACTGCCATACAGTTTTGATAATTTCCATACGTATATCTACTTTTGGTCAATGGTAGATCATAATTGTTGAAGGCTATATTTATCAATGGAAGAGAATGTCTCTTGGATAGCTAGATCCTCAACTAGGAATATCTCCAGAAAAAAATTGTAAAGATGGTGAAATCATCTTAGGTCAAGAGGGACTAAATGCAGTGGAGTACTATTGGGAGAGAAATGGGCATATTTACTCACAGTCTTACACTACTATATAATGTTGAAGTACATTTGGATGTTGATTGGAGTTTCTGCATGGTGCTGTGTGGTGGGGATTTTTTTTCTGTGGCTCTGACAGACCTTCTTTGCCACCACCTGTGCTCTGTGACATGGGAATTCTGGCCTTATTTGTGTCTGCAGTGTGTTACTACAGTGTGTCCAAACCCCAGCAAACTGGCAGACTTCTCACACGCTGGGCATATATGTTCTACTTACAGAGATTTTGAAGGATATGGTAGCTCTGACAGTGTCCTCTGACTTGTCTCCTCTATGGCACTCATGACATGGAATGCAAGTTCTCCAGATAAATTCTTGTTGCTAGTGGCATTTATTTTCAGTCAGCTGTGTTTGATTTGAGCACTGGTTCTGGTTAACCTCCTTTTAACTTTGAGAAAGGTGATTGATTGTCATGAATAAATGTAAAGAAAATGTGGTTCTGAGCTTCCCTTTGCATATCTCTGAGGCTTCAGCCTATGCTATTTCATTTGCTTTCCTACAGACCATAAATACTATTTAAGTGAGAGTCTCAAAGAATGATATTTAACATCATATTTAAATGTTTAGTGCTGCCTTCTTCACTAAAAACGACTAAGAGTGTAAAGAGGTAAGGATTAAACTCATGGGTCTTCTCCAACTCCAGAGCTAAAGTACAGATCATAGAGATGGTTTTTCATACCTTGTGATGAACAGAGTTGATGTTCGTCTGGTTTGATGACATCAGTACAGTTTGTTCTCATGGGAAATTATCTCCCCAGAAGATCTGTAGGAAGGAACCTCTGTGCCTAGTTAGGTTAATAAAAGTGCTATGCATAGGTATGGAGATTCCTGTTTGAGTTGCCAGTAAAGAAGACTTTGCTTCAAGGGTTTGAAAATGTTGCTGGGGAAGTACTGCTTGGGTAAATGTTGTTACTCACTGGGGTGATAAATCTTAAGGGATTTTTCACTTCATTCCATCTGACATAGCCTCCAGTCCTGGTACCTGAGTTTAGCAGTATTTCCAGAACACCTAGAGCTCAAGCATCCTTCTTTACATAATTCATACGCTGTAATTGTAAGAGCTAAGGTGACTTTACCAAAGTTCATCTACTCCCTTCTTTGGTGGCTGGGGAGATGTTTATGGAAACATTCCTGAGGGTTCCATTTTTTGGCAGTGTCTCTGCCTTATCACCATGAGCAGCACTAGCAACTTGCAGTCTTTAAACCTGAGAGAGATGGATTCTGTATGAAGCAGATTTGGAATGTTGCTGTCAAAAATGAAGGGAAATATCTAATTAATAAAACTTTCATTTCCAATTCCATGTCTGTCCTTGCTAGGAGTGCTAGAGAATGTTTATTCTAATGATTATTGTCCTCTTGTACTTGGTGCAATTGCTAGATATTCAGTGCAGCTTTGGGGGGCTGTCTAGAGCAGCTGTTACTCTGAATAGATCCCTCAGCTAATACAGCTGGAGCAGAGTTTTGATCAAGATAAACAAGGTGACAGAGTGATAGGACAAAAGGGCTGCTCTAGTGAAAGGGGCCATATCAGACCAGCATTATGGTGGGCCTGTTGCAGCAGGGGCTTGGGGAGAATTGCAGGAGCGTGGCACATGGTTCATTGTGTGGTACTATCCCAAACCTATGACCCACTGTGTGTTCAGCAGAATGTTTTAAGGGAGTGCATTAGGCAGCAAGAAATTCAGTACAGTGCTCCCTGCTTTGAAGCCTGCTGTGGGGTTTCCTTTTGCTTGGAAGCTGGTGCAGCAGGCTGTACTGCACTAGCAGAGTGGAAGCAGCAAGGGAGGAAAAACTGCTTGTAACGTGCGGCAAAGCAAATTGAAAAGAAGCCATTCAAGGGGCCAGAAGGAGGCATTCTTTATCTGGAATGACTGTAAATTATGATTAAAATGTTCCTGTCTCTCATTCCATAAGACTAAATTCTCTGATCCACCATTCCACCATCCTTTTTATTTTTTTTTCCTTTCTGTGTTATCTTATCTGTGGTATTGCTGTCACTTTGATGGTTTAATTGTACATGTCTCTTGACCTCTTTAATGATAGCCTTCTGTTGGGCCACTCTTCCTTGCCTTGACCAGGTGGCCAAATGGCATCATCTTACCTTCTTCAAGTGAAGTGTTTCAAAGGAAACAGTTCTCTCATGCAAGAAACACTTCCTTTTGTATAAATCTCTCTCCTTGGTCTCCTTGGATCTCCTATTTGTGACTTGGGACTCCTGGGTCTCATTGTAACTGCATTTTCCTCCTCTCAGTCTCCTATTTGCGAGTCTGCTTCCAGCCATCTCTCTAGTTAACCGTCATCTTTTATTCCTCAAATTGCAGATTTTTCCCCATATTTGTCTCCTAACTCTTCCGTTTTTGAACCCTTTTCTACAGTTCATCAAAAGTCAGTAGCAGATGCTGGGTTCAAAGAAGAAACTAAGTTTCCTTTGCTGTAAAGAAGATATGACTTCTCAGGACTGAGAAGTTAAAAAGTGTACTGATAGTGACTTCGCCTATATCTTCCTATTTAAATGGTTGAAGTACAGATCTTGGATAACAACTTGTTTGGCCAAAGTAACCTTGTAGAGGAAAGTGTGACTTGTAGTTTTTGTTCAAACAACAACAATAAATGATAAATCCAAATTTCTTAGGTATAGTTAGAATAAATATTTTTCTTTTATGAAACCTCAGAGACTAGGTTTGCAGGATTTTTTATTCCAGAGAATATGATTGAAATTGAAAAGGTATGTTTCTAATTGGCATTAGCCTCACAACTGGGCAACTTATCATTTGTAATTTTTCATTAAGGGAATAATCGTACTTGTGGCTCCCAATAATGCTTCCATGTGCGTGCATGTCTGCATTTCCATGGTTTCTATCTCCATCAGAATAACAATTTTCTCAAGATAATTATCATAAGAAAACGAAATGCATTTTTGGTTAATTGTATTTTCAGTTGTGTCTGAAGTTGCACTTGCACAGCAGAGTATGTTTTGCTGCATAAACAAATCAGTTAGCTGTAAAAAGGAGCAGGAACTTTATGGTACTCTGGTTGTACAATTAGAGTTTGAGAGTTAATTTCTTTTGTAGTTGGCTTGTTTGTCTGACATGAAGTGCAGATTGTGTTGTAAACATGCTCACAGCAGAAATCTAGTGACACTGGCATGAGGTTAAAAACTAGAAAATAATTCAGTATGATTATGAAGTTTTTATTACCCAGTCTTGATAGAAGTGTAAAATCAAAGGGCAGAGCCAAAAGCAATGAAAAATATGTGTACTTTTATGTTTTTTGCCTAGACATCCTTTTACAAAGTAATCAAGCGGTGGTAATAAGGCACTATTGCTGTGTTAAATTTATACAAATCAAAGTTTGGCACAAAAATCAAGTCAGAATTTTACCAGGCAGATCTGCATCAGTAGAGAGTGCATTTTTATTAAATATTCATCATTGTAGTAAAGTATCCACAGCAAATTTGCAGAAACACACCTGTGGTAAATGTTCTTGTACATTTTAGTCTTTTTAAATGTTCTTTTTATGTTGATGGAATGGAAGATAAATGTGAATATCAAACTCTGTGGAGAAAAATGTGGAAAAAATTCTTTCTGTAAATGTTCACCTAATGATAAAGGATGGAGCAACATTTGATTCTTTTGCATATTAGAGATTTGTCTGTCTTTTGGAGGGAGCCATTGTAAAATTTGGGTTTGTTTTCTTAATTGCACTGTCCAACTAATTTTTGTCCATTGCCACCATTTTACAGGTACCTCTATTAGGCCATAATCTTGCCTATGTCTGCAACTTTTTTTTTTTTTTTTCTTCCAGAGTCTCAAGTCTACAGTTCATCTTTTGGCAAATTCTGTAAAATGTTGGGAAGTGTTTATTATTTTTTCTTTTGCTTGGATCACATGTGATAAAGTCTTGTAGATTATATTTGTGGGTTTTAGTGTGACTTGGATGGAAGCTCGCTATATGGAAATAACGGCTCCCATCTGTTTTGGAATAAATTGCTTGTCATAGTGTCTTTACAAGGTGAACACTTGTCACAGACGTCCTTCTGTTTCTGCCTTGATTATATTTCTGACTTGACCACTTCAGTTTTCAGAGAACTTGAAGTTGCTGAAGAATGACCTTACAGTCTCTGTTATTAATCTCACATAAATAAATGGTTTTCACAGAAAACATTCAGCACTCTGCTCATAATGAGCTGAGGCAGGGAAAGTGCATGTTCCTTCTTTCTTCTTCCTTTGGCTGTGTTTTGATAGAAATTAATACAATTTTATAAAAGCAGATAAGCTAGGTTTTTGCACCAAATTAAATACTGAAAGAATGATTTTCAGGTCTACACATATATGCTCTTCTTCTGGGCCCACTTGTTCTCTGCTCTTTTTATTTGCATATACATTTGATCTACTTGTAATTCCTCTATAACAAGTCTCTGAGAAGAATTATGGTGGTTGCTGAGAATGTGGGAGGAGTATAGCAGATACCAAACTGCTGATGTTTAAAAGCATCCCAAGACCATGCAGAAGCCAACTTCAGTGCAAAGGATCTCTTCTCTCTAAACTATATTCCAGTGAGCCCAGAAAAACCCTGGCTTGCATCAGTAAGTGACTTGATGCAACAGGCTGGGTAGCCAAAGTGAATTATTTCAAAAAGGAGAGGACCAAATGTTTTCTGGCAACTTTGCTAGACATAAAGGTTGCTCTTTTTAACCCTTAAAAATGCCCTTTAATCAGTGGCTATGGCCCTAAGTGAACCAATTCTGGTCTAATGAGTGATTTACTTCTCTTAATCTCTCTGAGATCTGCTTCTGCTCTCAGAACAGGAAAACTACAGCTATCTTGTTCTTCCTTTCTGTTCTGCACCTTTCACCACCTCCTGCCACTGTATGAATCTAGAAATATTATGGGTGGTAAGAGCTCCTTCCCACCCCAATAATTTCATCTCCATATTGGGAACACATTATCTGGGACATAAAAAAAAAGGTTATGTCTTTTACTGGTTCTTAATAATTATTTTGGTCACTCGAGAGTAGAAAATACCATAATACACTGGCTTTTTTGGGCTATGATGGCAAACGTACATTCAGTTTAATTGTAAGGCAACAAATCAAGATGCGCGATTAAGCAACATGGAGTCAAGTACAGTTCAGTGTTGATAAATATAAAGTGGTACTCACTAAGGAAAAAACACTTGATTAATTCCTCATTGCTGCCTGATTTTGAATTAGCTGAATGCACTTAAGACATTTCCTTTTTTTCCAGCCACCCACGGTATATCCTTGTATGCTAATTAGTGAGAGCTTCTATTTAATATGGATCAGCTTGCAAAACAAATAAATGTTAAAGTTTATGAGAAACAGGTCTGAAAAAATAATACTAAAATGTAAATCCAGTATAGAAATAAGTGATTTGACACACAGTTTTATGGTTAACATATTCTGGTTTTACTGCTTTCACAAGGATGCAGCTAAAATGGGGAGACTTTCAGACTGTTGAAATGAAATTTGAAAAATAGTAAAAGGATGAAAAGAATAAAAGTTTCCTTTTTAAAATTAATTTCTGAAAGTAGGTAGTAGTGGAAAATACACTGGCACCATGTTTGGCTTTTCTCAAGGTCTGATGGTAAAGGGACATTCAAGCAAATTCTAAAGCAACAAGCTAAAAACTAACACCCAGGTTTTTTCTAATGTAGTGCAGTATTAATCTGCTAAATAAATGCACTGATTTATCATTTAACTCAGAAGCTTTTTAGGATTAAATTAAAGAATTAAGTCAGTATATACATGTACCAAGAACACCCACAGCTTCATTAGACACAATTAAACAAAAATTTAGGAGGCATGTGCATTTTCATACATCATTGCATCAGACATCTAGGAAATGACAGAGGTTAAGAATAAATAATTTGCAGGTTATTCTCATGTAGTATTTCAGCATTTCAGGTTGAAAGAGAGAACTGCTTGACTCTTCATAACTCTGGAACTTTTGAGCATATGTGTAGGTGAGAATAAGTAGGCCAATCAGTTTTAATGAGAACTATGTCAGCTTTAAAGGTGATACAAAATCAGTGCAGAATCCTGAATAACACAGGAATAAAACTTTCTGCGAGAATTGCATGAACAGACTTTCCAATTTCTTTGGCATTTTTGAAAGGCAACTACCATGCTTTTATGGCTTGCTGTAGAAACACCTGTGCAGTGCACCTCTTCTTCTGGAAGGGATCAAGATATTTGGATAAAAGAATCAACAAAAGGAACGATTTCTCCAATGTCTATTTATATTAATTTTCTTGGTGGGAAGTAACTATATTCTTTTTCTTAGCAAGAAACAGAACTATTAGGATCTTGGCTGGCAATTCTGCAGCTAAGCAATACAGAAAGGGAAATTACTGATTGATGTGGTTAGGGTGGATCAGTACTGGATAATACCAAGTGGTGAAATCCTATCCTCTTGAGAGTATGTCTCAAGTGACCAAGTTAGCTGACGTCAGATTGTCTCTATTTTATTGAAATACCTGTCTTTAGATTAGCTATTCATGTCTTTTTTGCCAATGGAACATGGGACAGTATTGCTTCTTTAACTTCCATTTGTATAGTTGTATCTTGATATGTAATAAATAAATAAATGTTAATGTCACATAAATAGAGGAGAATGGCTTGAGTCTGTTGTTGTTGGGTGACAACAATTGCATTATTGTTTGAGACAGTTTGTCGCAAACTTTATGTGTTTTGGCAGATACCAATAGCATGAGGATGGTGTCATCAGAACTGTCCATGTTAAATTGTTTGGAAAGTGTAGCTCAGGATTGCTTCAAGGAAACAGAACTTTCCAAGAGTGCTAATTTAGCCTTGAATAGGAATACTGTGGGTTTCGTAGATGGAAAGTAGAATGAAACTCATTTGAGATTTGGTATTCTCTCTGACTTTCCTGAGCTTTCAATTTTTTACAAAATACTTTTTTATGCCACCTTCTTAAGAAGGAGAGTTTGGGGAGAGGAGTATGAGTTTCACGCACATCTCTCAGTTGATTTTCACAAGAATATCTCTGGCTTCATTAGGAGTGAGACTCTTAAAGCTCCTTCAAAAGCCATGCTTCTAAATCAATACCAGATGTGCCAATAGTGTGCATTTTTAGTGTAATTTTCTTTTGCTCTTTTTCCTATCTACCCCTGCCCAATACAACAAAAAAAAAATTCTTTTGGAATTGTTATATTTCTGATTTCTTTGAGGTTATTTACACCATTTGTTAGGATCCTTCAGTAAGGCTGTTAAGTTTTTGCTTAAGTTACCTTGCTTAATTGGATTTGTGTACCTTTATAAAAATTGAAAAATAAGCATGAGGCTGTTTCAAAATTACTTTTTCTATTTGTAACATTTTTGTTATGAATTTCAATATCCGTTTTCTAATGTACTTGCATGTAGCTTATTTTCCTTATCATGTGCTCTGTTTTACATAAACATCTTTCCATCTCCCTCCCACCAATTTACAATCTTACAACAGTTTTGCCGTTGTACAGTTTAGTCAACCACGTCCTTCCCCATCACTAGTAATTTTCTCTTTCACACTCCAGTCTTACTATCATATTTTACTTTTGTTTCTCTTTTCCAATAAATTAGGTCTGTTCTAAATACTGCAGATGTTTCACTTAGATTTGTTTGAGAATTTTCCCATAGTATTGCCATGATCATGGTCTATGACCCAGTTATCTCAGGCTTTGGCAAATTGCATATTTTAATTTCTCCTTGGTATCTCATGATCCTCTATCTCCCTGCTATTGTCTTTCACCCAAGTCTTCACTTCTTGCAGTCTGCTGTAAATGTGTTCCTGGAATCCTTTTCCTGGTTTCCTATCTCAGTCTGCGGTTGCCTCTCCTCCACTTCCAGAATTTAACATAACAATGCCTCTCTCGAATATATCTTCCCATCTCTCTCACTCATGCCAAGTGGTCTGCCAGTATGGTGTGTCATGCCATTTTTCCACTTTGTCCCAAAGTTTCACTCACACCTTCCATCACGACAGCTTAGGTTCCTGGGCATTAATCAAGTCACTGTCTTATGATTGCATCTTAGTATTTTTCCCCACAACCTTCCAACACTGATATTTTAGCAGTCATTTTGGAAGAGAAAACCTTTTAGGATAAATGATACGTTTTTGAAGCAAATCTTCCCCTACTCCTTCTCTCTTTACCGAAACTCACTGTTGAAAGAGCTTGAAAAGATGAATCAACACTTAGAAAGGCAACTTCATTCCTATGAGGGGAAAGAGAAATAGGTTAATAAGATGTGGCTTGATTTGTTTTCATCTGGCCTGAGACCTGAATTGGTTATAAAACACACTGAATAATGATCTCACTGGGGGACCGTGCTGTAGCTTTGTACTCACTATAGTTTCATTCTTTGGTTTAGAAAACCTCTCCAGTATTCTTCTTCCCTAAAGGTGTATCAGTTTGAGAAATCAAAACACGTTGTCTTACATGCTAGATAAAGAGACTCACACCAGTTTGTTCTAGCTAACAGTGTTTTATCTGCTAATGTTTCTTATGTCAGCTTTTGATCAACTTTTCAGAATGAAGGCATGCAGTTTCACAATATTTTGAGCAGAAAGTTTGATTTATATGCTGAACAAATCAACAATATGATACTTTACTGTTAGTTTGTAAATCTTCACCAAACTTTCCTAATTTACATTTTTGTGCTTACATAATGACTTCTCGAAGTAAAATCTTTCATATCTCTGCATCAGGGGAAACTACCAATAGCTCAGAATTACATCTAAATTAAAATCAGTAAATAAATGTGTGAGAGAAGCAGGTAGTTATTGCTACAGCAGGCCTGCTAGTTGAACAAATCTAAGCACCAGCATGCCAGTTAAAATGAGAAATCTTGCTTTTCATTACCTGTACTCCTGTGTTAAAGCAAATACCTCAAATGCAATTCACCGCTTTCTTGAATATTCTGTGCCATGTTTATTTGTTTGCCTTTTAAAATACTAGTCAGATGATCTAGCAGTCTATCAAAGTTTTATAATTCCCATTTCTAGTGGTAAATTATGTAGATAGTGCAGCTTTAACTCATGTTCGATTAGATGCGGTATGTTTTTAAATTAATTTCTCTCTAAGCTCTTTGCAAGGAATAGTAACCCACTGCAGAGAGGTTACAGTACTACGGACTCTGTTTGTTCTGCCTTAATGATACAAGGGAATAGTTGAGCAAGAATAAATGAGGTACTTTTGGTAGGTAAAAATGTGAGCTGACTGTCAGTGTGAGATTGGTTCTAGGAGCAGTTAGCCAGCAGTAATAGGGCACACTTGAGTAATTGAATTTGCATAACAAGGCTTGCTGAAGAGATCTGACAGGCCCAGAGATTTGTCTGGCTGGAGATCTCCAGATGGACGTGACCACACAGCAGCTGGGTGGCACGTTTCTCAGCATGGTCAGCAACACCCAGACTGTCAGCTGGCCTCTGCTATTGCAAAGCCCTGGCAGGCCAGCTGGTGGCTTCTGACAGCCAGTGGCCCCGTTAGAGAATCTTTTCATTCTGCCTGTCAGGGTACAGGACCTGCAGGGACCAGTGGTAAGATGTAACAAGTCACCAGTGAGAGTTGTTAAGATGCTTCAGAAACCCGCTTCTGTTAAATAGCTGCTGCTTTACCGCTGAGAGTGAACCTTCTGAAAGCTTTTTCCATCCTTTAACAAGGACAGGACTAACCTGTTCTCCAGCATTTTGTTTGGAAATCTATTACTTGGTGTTAGTTTCTACATGTTTAGTTTCAATAACAATATTTCTGCATCTAACCAAGCGTGCCTAGTCAGTAACAGAAATACATTTTATGTGCTTATTACTTTCACAAGACAAAATGCTAGAGCTTTTGTTCCTGTGTCCCTTCCAAGGATACTGATATCACTGTATTCTAGATTTAGCAGTTCAGTTAAACAGAGCAGTTTATGGAAATACACTGTAAAGGAAGGCATTAGAAGCAATGGCGACAACAACTATTTTAATTGGTTAGTGTGCATAAATATTCTGTGTGAGTAGGAAAAGAATATCCATAATACTAGAAATCTCATCCTTTGTCAACCTGCAAGAAGTGATGTGAAAAATTAGATCTATTGCTGCCTTAGTCCAAGTTGCTTGGACCTAACATCCCTGAGCCCCAGCCACTAAGCATTAAGCTGTTAGATTTAAACTCTGTGTGCCCTTGCAAACTTGGGAAAGTTCCTGTTCACCAGAAGTTCAGGTTGTTCCACTCCCAAGACAGTAAAAAAACCACTAACAAGAGTTACATATTCTCATCCACTTACTGTTTCTGTCCTCAGTGATGTTACTTGCCCTGTTTACAAGGTGACTAAACAAGTAGATGCCTGCTGTCTAACACAAAGCTACTGATTTGAACATTCCATTGTTTTTATATATGCAGATCCCCACCAAACCGAAAGACCTAAAAGTTTATTGGATATGGTACCCTTAGCCATCCTAATTTCTAAAGGATCTTATTGTTTCACCAAGTCTATTAATTTTGGGAAGGCTAGAGGAGAGACATGTTTAGTACTGTTCTTCAGATGTCAGTTTCTGGGTTGTTCGTATGCTTAGTCATCCATGGACTTCTGTCCAGTCACAGAATCATAGAATCACGGAATGGTTTAGACTGGAGGGACCGTAAAGATCATCTAGTTCCAACTAGTCCACTTCCAAGTCAGTAGCCCTAACTTTTAATTTTTTTCTATGAAGTTCTGCGTCAAAGCTGAACATTAGACCTATCCTTCTAGCTGTGCTTTCTTTCTTTTTGGCAAGTAGCATTCAGCATCTGTAAACCCAACCAGTCAATTACAGAATAATTACAGAATTACAGAATGGTTCAGGCTGGAAGGGACCTTAAAGATCACCTAGTTCCAACTGCCTGGCATGGGCAGGGACTCCTTTCACTAGACCAGGCTGCTCAAAGCCTCATCCAACCTGGCCTTAAACATTCCCAGGTGTGGGGAGTCCTCCCTTTACCCTAAAAAGGGAGTAGCGCCTCAGGGTAACCTGTTCCGGTGCCTCACCACCCTCACAGTAAAGAATGTCTTCCTAATATCCAATCTAAACCTGTTCTCTTTCAGTTTCAATTATGCTACCAGATTTCTGTCTTCCTCACTCGATTAGTCCTGTCACTTACCACTCTTATCACAAACTTTATCTAGTTCTTACTTTTGACTTCTGAAAGCTTGGGTGCCTTTAACAATCATTCTGCCGTAGCTGTGTTCTATTACCACTCTGAATTCATGGCAACCTGGCTGTAGTCTCTTACCTACCCACTTCATAATTTGAAGGTTCTCCTACCCCTGTAAGACTCATCTAATTGAACGGTTCATGTCTCTGCAGGGAGGCTGGGATTTTCTGCCTGGACTTCTGCACCCTGGCTTTAGTCAGGCTGAAGTCTTCTTTTGATGAAGGGGGATGTTGTACTCAACTCAGTTCAGATTACTTGGTAGCGGAAGGGACTTCCTTGTGCACAGAGGACTCTGTTGGTGAGTGCAGTGTGAAATAGCCTCATGAGGCATCCCATTCATCCAGTCTGTGTCTACTCTAGCACACTATTTTAATGCTGGATCCATTTCTCTGTAAACAGACTTGTATTCCCACCTGAACTACTGCAGCCTGGTTTTAACCCCTATGGCACAGTCCAGAATCAACTGTATAATGTCCTATTGTAATATATCTGTTTCATCCATCTTGTTCTGCTACAGGATGCATAAGTTCCCTTTTGTCTCAAGGAGAGATAGATGAGACTGTTAAAATAAGAACAAAAGCTTGACAGTTTGGAGGGACAGGTATGTTCATTTCTTTTAATCAAGAGCATTTTCATACCACCTCAGACACTGTCCAGAAAGGGTTCTTTTTTGAAAAGAGTTCTGTATGAATGGAAAATTAATAAGAGAAATTGTCAAAATAAAGACCACTTTGATTGTTTTATAGGCTTTAGACATCTTTACTTGTATTTTTTCGTGTTGACTATAATAAATGCTTAGCATGCAATAAGTATTTTACAGAAAGTTCTGCTTTGAAAGAAGTGGAATAATGCCATTAAACCTTTTAATTAATTTTTATATCTGTTCATCAAAGAAGGCTGAAATAACAGGTTGTAAATTTAGTTGAGTCCTGTGATGCTGCAACATAAACCTCACAAGATTTGTCTTGTAGAATGGGAACCTCAAAGCATTTCTGTTCAAAGAGCAGTGATGAATGAGAAAATCATTGGTTTGTGTCCATCAGATTAAAAAAAAAAACAAAAGGCATGTAGAGAACATACTCAACAAAACTGTCTTCCCTTGCCACGCTGAGTTTTTGTTACATATATTGTTTTGGAGTATTGTACTTGAATTCTGATGTGTGTATAATCCCTGTAAGTCCATAGGCCAAATAAGCAGAAATCTTTTGAGTGCACTTTTATCTCATTCCAGAAATGTCCTTTTTAGGACATCAACTTGTCATTTAACATTTTTTCCATGAATTTAAATATAATATTACTGAGAAATACCATTGATAGACCATTCTCTCCTGACACAATAGTGCCAATCTCTAATCAAAACACTGAACAGCTATATCAAGAAGAGAGATTTGGCAGCCTTTGGAGATACTTACATGATCATTTTACTGTTTCCTGTGTTGAGTTTTAGCTAACCCATGACACAAAATGTAAAATAGCCTTTTTAAAAGTAAATGATGTATCTTTGTTTTCTGGAGATGATTGTGAACCCCTTCCTTTCTTTTTTATTTTTTTGTGTGTGTATTTTACACAAAGAAAGCAAGCAGTTGTACTAGATACACATACATAGAGGCTACACAGAGGCGAGGAATGTAGTCTGAAAAACTGTACTCTGCACACAGCAAAATGAATTGTTGTAATGCCAAAGTGCACCTTGTAAGTTTAGCCAAAAGTGATTAAGGAGCTGGTATTCAGATGTTGTAGCAAGTATGATTACCTTCCCTGATAAGAATGTAATGTTAGGCTGTGTTTGGCAGATCTGATTACTGTCAGTGTGTAGTCTGTGCCAATTTTAGTAATTTCTGGTGTGGAGACTTTACTTTTATGCCAGTTTCTCAGTAGCTGGTTCAGAAATTTAATTTCTTATGTAATTTTGAATATTAAATTCTAATTTGAAGCAGTTATGTATCTGAAATTACATAGAATTAAATAAACAACTATCTTTTCCCTTCCTTCTTTCCCCTGCTCTCCAGGAAAAGGGAGATGCAGGTGTCATCAAAGCCACGTTTTTGAGGTTTCTCAGTATAGAAAGCACAGATTGACTTCCTGCTGATACTCTCAATATGTAGCCAAAAAAGTTTATACTAAGTACTGACCCGATCATTTTTCTCTATTTTCCTTACTAAAGTCCCCATAGAACTGTAGTATGTTGATGAATAATGGACACAGAAGAAGCCAGAGACATACTTTGGGTACATGATCTCCCCATTAATCTGAGAGAAGAGGCACAATACAAAAGTTACGAGAACTTTGGTGTTGGAGGGTGTTCATTAGAATTAAGTTTGCATTCGGAAATAAATTGCTGCACTTCATGTATCTTTCCCAGTTTTCCTATCATTCTTTATGAATAAAAGCCCAGATCTCTGCCTGAGTTACACTGGGGAACAAAAAAAAGAATGTTTCCTAATTACCTCTTTTAAGACCAGAGTTAGCACAGAAAGATTGCAGGATAACCTCTGAAAAACCTTGTTTTCTGTGTTTATGTCAAGAAAGTGCTCTTCTTTCTTCATCTACATTCCTGGGTACTTAAAAAGTTAATTTGAAACTGTAATGCTATCTCCCTATGAAGGTACATTTATTATTTTCTTTTCATTTAAGAGCTTTTAAAAGCATACTTTAAAAAATTGTTCTAGCCACTGTTTTATCTTTTGCTAACATTTCAGAATGATCTTGGGCATTTTATAGATAGCTATAAACCCAGCCGACAGCAAGTCAAATTACTTTTTTTATTCCATGTCCTTGCTTCCTCATTATTTTTTTGTGAGTGAGGAGGAAAAACCAGTCTGAATCTCTTGAACCAATTATATGCATGCCAAAATATTCTAAAGAATACTTGAAAATGGGAGGGTTTTGACTGTTCTTTGTCTTCTTTCTTCAGTATTAACCATAATTGCATCTCTTCAGTGCAAATGACTTAATGCATTTCTAATGCAATCTGATTTTTCTAAATCAAAAATTTTGAAGATATGAAAATGATATGATTCAAGATGAGAAATTTGTTTGTGCTTAAGGATGGCTGTGTCTGTTCTTCCGGTGTAAGAATGACGTAGGCTCTCTGCTTCATTTTTGGCTCTTCCTTTCAACAATATTCCCAGACAGGATGCAGTTTCTGTCCTCCATCCTTGTCTCTCCACCTTGTAAACCCTAGTTACACATTTCCTTGATTACTACATGCACCTCCACTCTAGAGTTGACAGCTGCAATTTTACTGAGGTTATTTACAATGGTTGAATTGCAAGTAAAAGCTTTCTATCTTATTTTGGTTGTTTTCTCTTATATGCTCCTTCTGATGAGGACGAGTGGAAGCCAAACTAACATAGCAGGTAAATAGAGTGGACTGAACGACACAGGGTTTGGAAAGTTGTGTTTATTTGCCATCTACCTGCCTTTAGGCAAGAGTGCCAGGTCAATTTTTTCTCCAAGTTCATCAGTGAACTGTATGTTGACACTGTTATAGGAAGCCACCACCACCTTCAAAATATTTGTGAGGTAGTTTGGCAATCTGTCTGTCCAACATGGGAATTCTGGGTAAACTGTTATTTAATACAGGTTGTGTCTTTGATACTCTGTTTGGCACAGAACCTGCAACCTAACGTGACTTGTAGCACCTACTCAGCGCTGCGGAGGGTTGTTACCTTAGTCTGAAGGGACTGCAGTTCCTGGCCTTTGGTTGTATCAAGGAGCAGTTTAGAAAGGAGAACAAGTTCCCAATCCCTTGTTCCTCTTCTTCTTCAGAAGGTAAAAGAGATGAAATGGGATTTTCTCAAACAGAACAAAAATGTGTATGGCAAACAGAGTCTCTAAAAGTATTCATAGAATGAGTGTACAGTGAGGAATCAGGGAGGCAAAGCAGCTTTGTGTAGCAGCAGGAGAGGGCTGCATGGTTTTGTGAGAGCAGAAGATACAATCTAGCTGCAAGAATCATAGGTGAGCTAATCTGTAGTGGACTGAGAGAGCACCATGATTGTGAATGTGGTCGTTAGTTGCAGGTAACAGAAAATATTTTTGACATCCTAGCAGACAGGTTTACAGTTTGTGCTTGGTGGAGATCTAAATACAGTCTCTCTGTGTTAACTCTTCTTGTTACTATGTCTGGAGTTCCTAAGGGTGAGAGCACTATGGCTATGCTACTGTATGGCAAACCCATCTTTCCCTCGAAGTTCGGAGGAGGGGTGCAGAGGAGGTTTTAATGGCTGTCACATGTTACCCCTTCGGGCACACTGCAGCCAGAAGTATTTGCAGCTACACAGGACAGCCTTGCAAAACAGGCCAACACTTACTAGTCAACTGGCACACAAGAACTGTTTGGTTTCTGAATGGAAAAGCAAAGCTTAAACATGTGTCTGTGCTGGCAGCGTGAATTACTTTCCTGCCTAAGTGTCCAGAATTCCTTTATTCCTTCTTTACATTTCCAGCAGAGCTCTCAACTGTGAATTCAGACATCAGAGTTTTGTCCAAGTTTTAGTCAAGTCAGTTTGACATGTTCCTCTTTCCTTGGCTGCTAGTGGTTGTAAGTCAATACTTGGAGTGTTCATTCTCATCCCACCCACGGTCATTCCATTCATATGTGGGCAGTTTTGGGGATTTCACTTAGTTTTCTTCCAGTCCCTTGTCCTGAAAATCCCTTAGCCCTTTCAGTACCAGGTGACAACAATAAAAAGTGAGAGGTGAAACCATTGTGGGTTTCATTTTAAAAGTAACTATACTATGTTTTAACAATAAATCATAATAAGTTACTACGCTTGTGTCAGTTAATATAACTTGACAGATAAATGCTGTGTAGTCCTACCAGCTCTGGCCTGGGTTATTTATATACTGTTATGTAGAGAATCCTGAAAAGCTGGCTGAAAGGTTTTGCATCTTTTAATAAGGCTCCTAGCCAAGTTAAATTTAAAAGACATACGGAGAATATATAGCAAGATTGTACTAACCTCATTGCGAATGATAAAACATGTCTTTTTTTCTTGTTTTCCTGGTTTATTCTCCAGAGAGAATAGAAAAAATTTATAAAAATTTTGTTGAGTAGGGCTCTATCATGGTACTGAATTACAAAAGAAAAAAACTTCCCAATAAATGTAAAAAAATGGGAGGAGGGTTGCCCTTATAGTCATGAATGTAACTGGCGCAAGTTTCTAATCTTCTTGAAGCGTATTCATTTTACAAAGTGAAGGTAGCTTTCTTTTGTGACCTATGGCAGCATCACTCATAGAAGCTGTTTCCTGTATACAAATCAGTATTTTTATTGCCTCAGTGACCTTAGAAAAGCAAGAACAATTTCTGATCATTCCCTGATACGAATTGACAGTAGCAAGTCCTACAATAGCATATGCCAATTTTTTTTCTTATTTGTATCAACATGGGGTTTGTATTTGGACAGCCATTTTGAAATGTTTCGCTGTATATCAAAATAATAAGTCCTAATGGATTGCTTCCTGCTTGACTAGACAAAAATATTTCTTTCCTTTTTTTTTTAATGTATGCCCAAGCAAGTTTAAAAGAAACAGTAGAGCAAAATAAAGTAGATTTGCTGTTAATGGCCTTGCTTGATCAGGTATTTATATTCTGTGTATGGTTTTATTATATATTAAATTCTGACAATAAGGTAGCTTTTCCTCTCTGAGGTCAGTAGTGTTCAGATTAATCAGGTTGACATTTCATGCCGGTGGGTCATGAACTGTTGATAATAGCATTAAATGGTGATTCACTTGCTGCAGGGAGCACAGCTCATTATCCAGTCACTATATTAAATCATCGCCACAAACAGCTAGAATCCTGTGTGTGTGCATGCACGCATCAGCACACACACACACACACACACACACGGAAATCAGGGTGGAGATCTCTGTCCTGTAGCTATCCATTTCTCTGTTTATAGCATTTGTTAAAGCTATTTCCAGCATACAAGGATGATGAACGTCTCCCCATTTGGAAGACTGGAATAGTTTTCTCTGAAAAATCTGTTTATGTATGAAGCAGGACTATGCAGTTTATTTTCTAGCTTCTGTCCAAAAATGGGGGAAGCTATTTTTTTTTAGCCAGCTCTACGTTAGACAAAAGCGAAGAAAAAGACATGCGCACCATTTCTACAGTGTTAGTGTTGGAAAAAGAGCAAGATGGAAAATTAAAACAATGGAAATTCAAATTGCTTGCATTCACTGAGTATGAATTTTTATTTAATGCTGTGTTTCAGGGGCTTCTCTATTAGTTTCAGATGTGCCACTTCCTGTTAGAAACATTCATACTTTAAAAAAACAAATTAGATACTGTCCTAGTTCAAGAAAAAGTGTATCTATCATAATGGAAAATTTTAAAATAGAACACTGTCTAAATAGCCTAACAGCGGATTAACTAAGTTGAATGAAGGAAAATTCCACCCTAATGCTTAAAAGATTTTGCAGGTAAATGCAAATCTTACTTAAAGTTGCATTTCTTTTTTAATTAAATTTGAGTAAAGAGTACTGCAAGGCATGTGTCCAGCAAATAATAAGAAATGTTGGGGTTTTTTTCTCCTACCTGGAGCAGAGAACTGTGGAGTTTTCTCCCTACTGTCCTCTGCCTCCTCCAGCTGAGCTAGTGTAATTTGTTTTAGTGCAAAACTGTCTGTTTTTCAAAGGCAACGCGTAGAGGCACTTCGCCTTAAGGTATATGCAGGCTGGCTTGAAGTACGAGCTTCTCAAGGTCTTCGTAATTGACACTAGGAAAGTGTTTTATTTTAATATATGATATATTTTTCCTAGAAGACATTATGTTTAATCAATATATAAATAATAATTACCATGAGAACCGTGGTAACCTCAGTATTAACTTTAAAACTGAGAATTTCTGGGGTTTTCATATAGATGTACGTTTTTATACATTTATATAAATGGTTATAGAACGGGAAACCATTTTGTGAAGAAATTAGCACGCTATATATTTTAAGAGAAGTTTTTAAAAGGGTATCTTGAAGGGAAACATTTTAAATTCCTCAAACTGCCTTTTTTTTTTTTTTTTAAGGTTAAATAGCTGCTAAAACTGCCAAGAGAACCAGGATAACATGAAAAAGCTGTAGGCCGCTAGAGGTCACTATTTGGTAATCGACTTCTAATGAACCAGAGCTGTCGGGAAGGCCAATAAATTACACTGTGGATTTTTCTAATTATGAATTCCTATTTAATCATTCAATGACAAGTTAACTGTGGCAGCGGTTCTATGTACTTTGCATACACAGTTATGTTAATGTACTATTATATTTCTTAGGATGGTGGTCCTCCATCATTAGAGCAGTTCATTACCAAAGAGTCTCTTATCTAATCATAATTACTGATTATGAGAAATAATTAACTTTGTTACCCTCTTGATTCTGTTCGTTGGCAAAATGCAGTCTTTCTCTTTTCTTGTTTTTTAAGTGGAAGGCCAGGCCAAGTACTGACTTTCAATACCTTTGCATTACAGAAAAAAGGTTAAATTGGTTTTGTACAAAATTGTCGAAATTGCAGTGTTGGAATACTTACAGGTAGTACAGAAAAAAAGGTATACAAATTTTATAGTGGGTCTCCTTAAATTGTCATTCAGCACAGCTAAATATGAAAACGTGTTTTGTTTCATGAAAGTACAGCATTTGGAGCATTTGTAAATTTAAACCATATGATTGCATATTGGCTCATCCGGAAACAATAAAAGTAATAATAAAAATAGTATCTCTCCTTAAAAATATTTCCATATTAAACTTAGAATTAGTTCATACATTAAAAAAATGGGACTTTTAATTAAAGTACAAGGGTTTGAACTCGTTGTATAAGTGACGTCAAGTACATTTGAGAACACTGAAAAATACATTGCATTTTAGGCTGGAGGGCAATGCTAAGTCTAGTTCTCTGAAAGAGATGTACTTTCTGTTTTGCAGAGAGGTAATAATAGAATTATGTGTAGAGGATCCCTGAACAGGAAGTAGAACTGGGAAAGGCCTTGTAACAAAGGGGTTCTTTAAATGGAATCTTTCCAATTTAGGCTGTTTTTCTAGCAGTTGTCATAATCATGCATTATTGTACTGCTTTGCCTTTCAGTGCCTTAGAGCTTTGAGAATTATCTTTGACTACGCTGAAATTAGACAGCAGAAAGTGATTTGTTGCTTTGTAGGTACAGAGTTAGGCATGTTTTAAAATAAACATGTGTTTTAAAGGAGAAGCTGAAAGATAAGACTGTGTGGGCTGTTGACTGTATCCAGAGGCAATATTCAATGCCAAAGTGCTTGAAGAAAGGACAGACATATCTGAAGCAATGCACTCTGATGATGGTTCAGATTGTTAAAAAAATTCTTGGCCTCATACCACCAATGACACTTGAAGGGACAAGAGTTCAAAAGTTCATTCAAAAATGTTCAGTGCAATCTTCACTCCTATTATTTATGCATTTCTTTCCAATTTAATTTGTAAACCTCTGTCAGTTGTCTTCTCGTAGACTGTACCCAAAACAGGCAAAATTTAAACTTTCAGCTGAGCAACTCTCCAGGAGAAAATACTGGAGACTGATTTATTTTAAAATTACCTGTCTGACACTTTTTTCTGGCTATGCATTTCTATTTTATTTTAAAATTTTGTTAGATTCTTGCTATTAAATACTAGATTTTTTTAATGTTTTGAATGTAAATATGGCCCTACTGATTGGGATTGGCACGTGGCATTGCTACATTTTCTGCTCTTAAGATAAACCAGTAATGCTTAAGAACATACATGCTATGTTATCCACCCCACTTAAATGCTTTTTCTTTATTTTTCTGTGTTTATTGTCTTTATTTTCTTATATGACATGAAAGGACTAATGAATGCATCAGTAGAAATTTACCTGCTTCTGCAGTTGGCTTTTTAAGAAGCAGACCTTTTATTAAGAGGAACACTTGAACCCATACCTGTTGAGTAATTCAATTTAAATGCATAATTCAGTGTGACTATATTTTTCCTTTTTAGCAATGTGCTTAATGCCTTCATTATTCAGAAAAAAACATGCCATGTTTTGTTTGGTTTAGGGGCCTATAGGAAGGAAATGTGATAAAATCATAAAGTACTAAAATATTTCAGGTATTTTGTTTTTGTAAAAGGGGATTGGTATCTTGTTAGAGTTGTACTAATGCTGGACAAACAGGTAAATGATAATATTAAATATTATTTTGTCTTGAAGGTTCTTGTTTTGCTGTTATAATGAAGAGGTTTCTTCAGTTTTTGTATCTATTCCACAGCACTATGTAAACACAGTTGCATTTTTCTGTGGAGTTAAGGTAGAATGGGCTAGTATTTTATGCTTTCCAGACAGAGACATTCAAGTCCAAGTAGCAAAATCTGCAATCCTAGTGGCTTATAGCTGACTGCTTCTTGTGATTTAAAGAGCTCAGCAAGACTGGCCATGCATCTGATTTTGTTGGTCATGCATTTGCATGTATGTTGTTCAGTCAAAATGGATGAGATGAAAAGCTGTGATGACAAGGTAGATTGTTGGATCTATTTGTGGCTTTTGGTTATTCCACGCAAACATTAAGCTTCTGGAGGCTTGATGTTTATTTTGGTATTGTCTGTGAATTTTAGTTAGATAGAGCAACTAACTGTAAGAATGTAAGAATAGCTTTTCTGGGAGTTTGCCTTCTCTTTTACAAAGAGAACACTATAAATGTCTATCACTTTGAGTTTTTTCTTCTGTAGTCACACAACAGTCTATTTTCTGGTTGCTGGTCTTCTGCATAGAGTAGAAGCTTTTCAAGAAAGCGAGGTTGTGGTGATATTAGAAATGCAGCTCTTCCCTGTTTCTAATGCCAGACAAAAATTATTCTTGATTTTGCACTATGTGATTGCAATAAAGTTTTATTTCTAGGACTTGAAGCCTCATCGGTCAAGACGAGAATTATGCCTACTGAATTTTAGTTATGTGGAGGGTTAACAGTGGCCCACATAGTGGAGGAACTGCATGCATGTTCATGTCTAATTTTTGGACTTCTCCTAAAAGATCAGAATTTCAAGCAGTAGTGCTGGGCAAGGTTTGTTTTCTTTGAAGAAGGAGTATTTTCTTTGTTTCTTTTGTATTTGATATTTCACATGTATTTGACGCTGTGCTTGCTCAGAACCCAGCAACAGTTAATCAGACAGCTCAGTGTCATGTACTTCACATTTGGAGTATCTGAAATTTGCTTTGAAATTTTGAGATCTTGTATATGTGGAATGTATTGCTTCTGTTCATCACTGGCTGTCCAGCCTTCTTGTTAATGTTCAGATAAAAAATTAAATACTTGTTTTAAACTGTGCTGAGCTCTGTGCATGAAGTTTTGCTGTCCACAACTGTAGATACATACAACTGTTGTTACGTTTTAATATTTCTGTATAGGTCTGGAGATGAGATTTAGACCATATATCTAAATATTAGGGATGTGTAAAGGAGTAGGTAAATATGGTACTCCAGCAACATCAAAAGGGTGTTTCTATTGTCTATGATTTTATGGCGGAGTATGGATTAAAGGTGGAGAATGGGAAAGATGACAGTCATGAACTACTGTTTTAAAGTGTTTTTAATACAATATTTTGAGTATTAAAAATATACAAATAAGTTAATCAATCATAGTGTATTTCTTTTCTTATTGCAGTGCTGTTAACCTTTTTACTTGCTAACTTTTCAGGTGCTTTGATATTTCTCTTTGACATTACAATGACTAGAACTAAATGTAGTGCTTTTAAAAAATGCTGCAGACAGAACAATTTCATCAGGCCTTTCAGCTTGTATTTCTGTTGAAAAAGTTGAAGCATCGTATGTGTGCTTTTGCCTTTTGCAACTTATTTTCTTTGGCTGATCCTTTGGAGGCATCAGTTGCTACTTAATACCATCTCATAAAATTTTCCTCGTGCATCCTCCTCATTAAACTGCCTCAACAACAGCTTCTAGTCAGTTTTTGCATGATTTATTGAGAGGGCATATTCTTTTCTGTGTTTTGGCATTGTTCTATAATAAATCTAAATCAAACTGAAGATCTTTATTCAGCCATCCATGGCCAAGTTCAAGTACGAATCCCTATACAGATCTACTCAGGCCTTCTTTTGGAAACAAAAAGCTTCTTATGACGATTTTGCCTATTTTGTTTAATCTGTTGTTTATTCTTCCTCCTCCACTACTCTCTACCTTCCATTTCTGATTATGTTTACATAACTTTTTCTACTCCCAAAAGAGGTATCCTCTTCTACTGTAACGCATGTATGTACCTATTGTTTATATGTATGTATCCTTATGATTCATGTAAATCCCAAATGTGTTTTCCTTGAGGCCTCCAAGGATCCTTGCATATACAGCAGCACTTGTCAGATTGGCATGTAGGACTGTTTGGAGACATGGAGAGTTTGGAACTGGCTTTGTCTTTGGACAGCACCTCACAAAATTCAGACCCAACTGTGACAGCAAGTGGAGTGCTAAAGAAAGGCTCTTAGAGCAGTCTCTGCCTGCATCTTCTATCTTCATAGTATTCTAGGAGGCAAAATCTGTTTAATTACGCCCTCTCATGCTGGGCTGCCCAGAACAGGTAGCATATTGCTCACCTCTCTTGCATCTTTCTTTCAGTGTCTACTACTGCTAGGAAAATAGCTGCATGGAGCATTAATGCTGATGCACACAGTCTGATCCACTCGTCTTCATTCCTGCCAGTGCTTGTGGGAGAGGGGGTGGAGGAGGAGGAGGAGGGAATTATTATTCTGCTGCTGACACAGGGAGAATGAGAGTGGCTTGATGCAACAGAAGATTATGTTCCCTGAGGATAAACAAACAGAAGGAGATAAATTAGGAGAGAGGATAATCCTGTTAATATGTGCATTCCTTAATTCTGATCCAGTTTTTCAAAACGTATGATTTCACAGAGGTTAGAAATTTTATTGATACCTGTAAACCATCTCTTCAAGTTTACCTTTTAGATTATGGAGTAGTGTTTTGAGTTGGCATTTGAGATGAACAAATTTGCTTATAAACAGGAATTGTAAGTAGTAATATAAATATCACGTGAGGGAAAAATAATAATGTGCACATCACCGTCCCTTCCTTAATTTAAAAAAGAAAAAAAAAACAAAACCCACAACTTTGGTTCTCTGGACTTTGTCTATTAGGAAGTCAGGACAGCTTATTCCTTGCAATCTTCTTGTTGCTTTTTCAGCAGAAGCTAGGCCATTGTGATATTTATCTGAATTCAAACAAGGCTAATTAAAAGAGCTGCTGACAGTTGTTGTGATCTGACTTTGACTGGAGCTTGATGGTCATTATGGGTAAATAATGAACTAGGTCTGCAAATGTAGCAGCTGCCAACTTGGGATAGAAGAACAGCTATTGCGTCCAATTTAAGGATCTATCGACCGCTTCCCTTTTCCCTGCAGATCTTCTTCCTAGCAGAAAACTAATGTTTTATACTGCTTTGTTTTGTGGTTTCAGCTATTTCTGATATAGTCTATAATTTCCTCTTAAATATTTAACCTAGTCCATTATTAGCTTTCAGAGTTAACAACTTTTCCATTGGGCTTTCTTTGCATTTTTACTTTGTTTTGTTTTGTGGGTGGGTTTTTTGCAGTTTGTTTTTATGTACAGTGTAACTGCTTAAATAATGATGATCATGTGTATTTAATTTGCCTGTTGCTGCAGAATAAAAATCCACTATGTTTTTTACTCTGTACAGCCATAATCTCACAAATTGTATAATTCGATTATGCTGTAAAAGAGATGTTTCTACTTCCTTAAGCATGCTTTCGTCTGGATTAATATTTGAGTGCTTGTTGCATAAATCTTGAAATCACTGACCTGAACCTCCATTTCCATTTTTGCTCAAAAATCACTAGTCTACGAGGTACAGTGATACAAAGCTCTATTTGTCAGAAGGGAGAAACAGCAATGACTTTCATTAAGGGGCACTTCCAAGTACATTGTCGCTTCATCATGAGCTTTGCCTTGTCCCATTAGCAAGTAGGAATGGCACCTTAAAGGGAAAATGGCAAATTTTAATAATAGATTAATTCAACTTTCTTCTAGAATCTCTGGCATTATAAATGCAGTACAAGCCACAGAATTTGATATACAGAAGAACTTAGTGCATCTACCCAGCATTTGCTCAGCTGCCATTAGAAAAGGCAGCGTGCGTTATGTAAAATGTACGGAGGCACTTGTGCATTAGTGCATAATGCAGCAGAACTAGGGATCTTGCTGGGAAGAAATGATCCCAAGCGTGCCCCTAAAAGACAAGTCTTGCTTTGAGATATAATGATGAAAAATTGCCCATTTATTTGTCTTTGCGTTTCAGCAGAAACGAAACTTGGACTCGTTGACTGTCGTGCTGCCGCAGGGGTTTTGTGCACGTTTCGGTGTGTCCGCGGGCACGGGCGTTTCTGTGCCTGCTTGGAAAGGCCAGCGATACGTTAACAAGGGGTTATGTTATGCTGGTTTATGTTAAACTAGATCACCCCCTAACATGTGCAGAGCCATTCATCTGTGTCACCAAAACCCAAGAGAACATCTGACATGGACTTTGAAACAGAAACAGTGATCACTTACAAATCAAACATGGCACGCTCTAAACCGATTGTGCACGGCAATCTTTTTCAGAAAGGACAACTAATTGAACATGATAAAGTGTAAAGTTAATTAACACCCTTAAATTTGTTGATTACTTTCACGGGATTATATTGTTCTTTGAGGAGCAGCTTTCTGTCCCAGCTGTCGCCTTTTTAGCGAATGTCGATGGTAAACAATAGAGACACCATAACAAGTCGTAAATGGTCCCTGTGACAGCAGCCCCTTGTGAGGCTGCATCTGTAGAAAATGATTAGAACAATTGCATTTTAAAGACGGCTCACATTGCAACCCGGTCCCATTGGCCCTCTTCTTTATCTCTGCTGATGGCAGACTGGTTAAAACATTTAAGTTCTTTTGAGCAAATTAAGTGATTTACTGTGTTTTAGTTATATGGCAGCAGAATAGCTTCATAGGTCTAGCTTTGATGCTGATTTTTATAATAGGGAGAAACACAAGCCCTTGGAGTGGTGGTGTGCTATGGGGTTTTTTTCTGAGTCTGTTTCATTTACTTGGTTCCTGGAAATAGATTGATGATGGCAGATATTGTCTAAGAAGCAAGTAGAAAAAATTGATACCTTGTTTATATTTTATAAAATAACTAGTCTCTTCATGGTTATTTTAAATTTATAGTATGGTTTTAAATATTCTTTTATTTCCAGTAGGGATTTATAGCTGATTTTGCCTGTACATGCCTTTTAATTGGTTTCAAATTTATATATGTAGCAAAACAATTGTAACCTTTTCAGTTAATCTTTCCTTGTATGTCTTGGTTTTACTTTTCATGAGTTGCAAAGACAAAGTACTTGGTGTGAGCTGGCAGGTACTTTAAAAAATCTGCTTAGTCCTTAAAAATACACACTCACACAAGGTACACAGCCTCTCAAGCTCAGCCTATCTGAAAGAGAGCAAACATGACAAGAACCTGCTTGTTTGAGGCAGCCACAGTCACTTAAACTGCATTTTTTCAAAAACAAATCACAATAAAAGACCAGTGTTCCCTTGCATTTTCCAAAGTGTAACAGGCAGAGCTTCAATTCTGTGCTTGAGGGTGCAACACTGTAAAACAGGACGGAGGATTAAAACTCTAACAATGTTCTTCTTGATTGTTTGGGGTTTTTTTAAATCTAGTTTAGATCACAAAATTAGTTGTTAAAATTGCAACTAAATGTTGAGTAGAAAATAACAAAATAGATGGCTTTTTGCCAAAGCTTCTTGATATTACAGTCTCCATCTCCTGTGTGTCCTTCAGACATTCTGAAACAGCTCAGTTCATATCGTTTAGGTCTCAACTTTGTCAGCAATGAATTTTTTTATCTGCAGGTGCAGCGCAACAGTGGTTTAAATATATTGGCACAGGGATATGCTTGGGTGCATTGTCTTTCCAGCAGTGTTACTGTTTTCAGCATTGCCACTGTGATGGTGCTGTAATGCATAGCCTTACAGTATAATTTCTTTTTAACTCATCTGCCCTCTGTTCTTACAGAAATGTTATAAAGCTGAAACCAAAAGCAGATACTTTCCTATAACGCCTTTACATTAACATCTCTTTTCTAGCAAATTGTGTTCTTAATAATAAGCAAACTGATAGAAACTAAGCAGTTTTAATTATATAGCTACAGAGCTAAGACCTTTCTGGGCTTTTTTTGGAATTGGAAACATCAGTGACAACTTTCAAGACTTTTGGCAGCAACATGAAATACTGTTCAAGTAAGCACAGGAAAGTGAATATGGAAGGCAGTGGGTCTGTGAAACGAGGCTGCTTGGCCTGGATGCTAAAACTTGAGGTCATCTTCAGACTGTTCCAGGGTAACTTCAACCAGTTACTGTTGTCGTGTGAGGGCTCTTAAGTCTCCCTTCCTATTTTTGTCTAAAATGTTGAACTTAAGAACTACTCTGTATCAGGTTCATGGAGCAATCCATTGGCAATCGAATGAGAAGCACCTGGCTTGAACTTGCCCCACAAGTAACACAGCCACATGTGACAGGATGCTTTGAAGGGCAGTTCTTTATGTACATCTTTTGATAAAAAAACTTAGTTTTGTAGATCTTCATCCAAAACCTGCTAGTACACAAGTGGGAAACCCATCTCCAAGCGGATATGCCATACTGCAGTGCTACTCTGTAACTTCTCACCATATTTTTTCCCAGAGTCATTTTCTTGCATATCCCCTCAACTAGCTAGATCTCTTATATTTTTCTGTAGTCCTGTTCCTGTCAGTTTATATCTCTGAGACAAACTGGTACTGTTGTGACCAACAGACTTGGAGATGATCTGCTGTGTGGGATCTGCTGGTGTGACAACCTTGCAGGATTCTGCACATAGGTGTGAGTTATCATTGTAGAGAAACCAAGTATAAGACTGCAGCCATAGGTCCAGCAGTCTTGCTTCGCAGCACAGGAGGAAACCTTAACACATGCTAATTATAGATACAGTTTCTCTGAAAACCATTCCGCAAGGATGTGAAGAGACTTTTTGTGTTTTAGAAAGAACAGATAGATTCTAAATTACTTTTGACCCTGACAGCAGCAGTACATAAAGCATTATCTTAGGTGGTAAGATTTCTTTAAAAAAATCAAAATATGAAAAATTATAGTTAGCTTATTTAAATTGCGTTAGCTGCTCTGCATCTCCATTGCTCTCTTCAGTGTGAGAAACTGATAATACTTTACTGGCTTGAGTTGTTGGTATGAAATCTGTGATTGTGAAAGAAGGCTGTGCATTCTTGTATAATGGGTTTTTTTAATTTCTATTTTTAGCTGAAGTTACAGTTCTTGTACTCCTAGACACCATGCCAAATTTTTTTTTAATTGCCAGTCTTATAAATTTGCTGCATTGCTTGTTTGATTCTGATAAAATAGCAGATAGTTGGCAAGGACCCTAGCTGATAAAATCTACCATGAAGTAAATAAGTTTTTGTTTTTAAAACAGGAATTTTCCAAGCATTCTGCATTATACAACAAATTGCTCTTCTTTTTCTACTTAACTAATTTATTTTTGCTTCTGAAATGTGTTTGAACAAGTGAGAGAGTGCAGCTGTCAGAAGATTAACCAGCTGAAAACTATTGTCAGCATTAATTTTGCTCTAATAAATGAATCTCTGAAGCTATTTAGCAGTCTGTAATCTAGATACAAGGCTATTGACCTATGATGGATAGTACTGGATTTTGTTTGTAAGCTTTGACTTAAATTGTCTACTTAATTTGCTGCAGGTCAGATCACAAGATTAGTGGTAAAGGCCATTATGTGGTTTGAATAAAAATAGCTAGAGGAATGGAATGAAAATCATTGTGTTTATTAATGTAGCAATCTTTGCGGTCATGTACATAGTGAACTGGTAGCCAAAAAGACAACAATGACCTGTTTGTGCTAGCTAGTTTGGGCTTTGCTCTTAGCCCAGTTCCTATGATTTGCCTGGAGAGGAGTTGTTCAAGTTGAGATCAAGGATTGGCTGCAAATTGGATGTCTCTGAACCTGGGCAGGAAGATATTCACCACTGTATATATTTCAGTACCTCAACAGTGTTCTGTATATAGACCCATTGTTTTGTTTAAGCTATGGGTCTGAGTTCTTCTGGATGCTCCAGTTCTGGACTTAACAGCACAAGAAAGACAGATTTACTGGAGTGAGTCCAGCTAAGGGCCATGAAGTTGTCAAAGGGTCTGGAGCATCTTTCATATGAAGAGAGTCTGAGAGAGCTGAGACTGTTAGCGTGAAGGGAAGGCTCAGGGGGGATCTTATCAATGTGTATAAAAACCTGATGGGAGAGAATGAAGTAGAGGGAGCTACACTCTTCTCGGTAGTGCCCAGTGACAGGACAGGAGGCACAAATCAAAACACATGAAATTCCATCTGAAGCACAAGAAAACACTTTTTTTACGGTGAGGGTAGGCAAACAGTGGAAGAAGTTTCCTAGAGAGGCTGTGGAGTCTCCATCCTTGGAGATACTCGAAAGCTGACTGGACGTGGTCCTGGGCAACATGCCTCAGCTGGCCCTCCTTGAGCAGGGGGGTTGAATGATCTTGAGAGGTCACTTTCAACCCCAGAAATCCTGTGATTCTAGGTTCTAATATCATCTGAGCAGGTCATCATTGGGAGCATCTTTGCTGTTGCCTGGTTTTGCATAACTGGTAGGTATTTACTCTTTTTGAGTCTTTGATCTGTCCAATTTTTCTGAAATTCTTCATTGACTTCAAAAGATGGTATATGTTGAAAGGCAGGATGGGGAAAATAAACACTTGGGAGATATAGACAGAGGCATTTGTAGACATAGCCACACAGAGCAGTCACACAGAGAGATAGCATCAATTGAAATTTTTATTGAAAAGCAAAAATAAAATTCATCAAATTTTTAAGTGTGAGAAGCTGCTGTGTAACTCTTCTTGATGTTGTAAATGAAGTCCAAAACTGACCACTTCCTTAGCTGTGGTACAGCACTTCAGAGCACTGTACCTAATTGAGCATGTTTAATTTGAAAGTCAGTTGTTATCTGCAGCTGTACACCCCAACCAGCCAATGTTCAATGCACAGCACAGAAAATTTATTGTGGCTATGCTTCTTGCCAGAGTGAAAATTAGTGAGGAAGCTGATTTGTTCATCAGTTTAGGACAAATTTTCCTAGCATTAAATACTGGGGATGGGGAGGTTAGTGACGTAAGAGTAATTCATATTAGAATTAGGCGTCTTTTGAGGAATGGAATATTTCATGGAGTGGAGGTAATAAATATCACATGAAAAATTTGCCGGTGTTGTGCTTAGGAACTGTATATTCAAAGAACTACGGTCTGTGTGCTTACTGAACTGTGGTAAAGACAGGACAGACTACAGGAATAAAACTGGGAATAGTGTGTTTGTAGTGTGTATGTGTATGAATAGTTTTTACATTGTCTTTGCATAGGAATTGCATCATTGTATATGCATTAAGTTTATGTATGGGAAACTTACTTAAAGCTTCTCAGATTAAGGAGAATTTTGCTTCAGATTAAGAACATAATAAACTGCAGAAATTCAGAAGACTTGGTTTTATATGCCTATGTCTTTTAGCTGTTCAGTCATGTGAAAATCAGGAAGCATTGATAAAAATTAGAATAGGTTTGGAAAGGCTGATAAAAGCAGGGTTATCTTTGAGTAGTGGTATGTTAATGGTTGTATGTGAAGAGTAGTTTGACAAAAGAGAAAATTTATGTAATAAGTCAGATACGGTGAATTTTGTGGAGTGGAAAGTTGCAGGAAAAGTTTATTGTTTCTTTGTATAAATTATGAAAAGCAACTGCCAGTTTTATGCAAGTCTTATGACTTTTCTGCTAGTGTGCCTGGAAGATACGGTGATTTTATCTCCCATCAGATGTTTGAGAATTTAGATTGCTGATCCTTTGGGTACTAGGAGTGTAGGGTTACTTTTACATACAATTTGAGAGGTTCATCGTAAGTGAAGTATTAATTTTGCATCATCAGACCCATACTGGTAAGAGAAACTGCCTAAGTTTTGAGGGTTTTTTGTAGTGTTATTAAATCCAATGTTATCTTGATTCAGGTGTTGGAGCTGCTCGAGCTGGAAACCTTACTTTCATGGTTGGTGGAGTGGAACAAGAATTTAATGCTGCCAAAGAGTTGCTGACATGCATGGGTTCTAATGTGGTTTACTGTGGAGAGGTTGGAACCGGACAGGTAATGCTTTCTGAAGGGCTAATAGCTATCTCATTCTTTCCTTTTTCTGGCTTTTTATGTATTGATGCCTACTCTTTTACTCCAGAATTAAATGCATGGTAATATATCTTCATACTTGTTTGCTTGTGTTTGTAAAATAACTTCATGGCACTTCTGTCCTGTATGTCGTGTAACTTAGCACCAAAATCTGACTGGTATTTCTCCACACTGACTTGTTGAGATTATACTTCTTAGGGCAGAGACATTTTAATTTTGTTTCATCTGAATTTAGATTTACTAGATATTCTGAAGGACAAAGAGCCCCTACATGGCATGTGTACTAACTGAGCTACTGTGCTAAGAAAAAAAGGTGTTTTTTAATCTGTGAAGGAGCCGTAGAGCAACTTTCATTAACTTTGTGCTACAGATCTGTGTTTACTCTAGAAGAGAGCTGCCAGAATATACTTGATCATATTGTCCTGGGCCTAGTTGATTCCTATATGTTACTTCTATGAAGACGCATAAACTAATTGATGATTTCACATGTTTTCAGGCTGCAAAGATCTGCAACAACATGCTCTTGGCCATCAGTATGATTGGAACTGCTGAGGCTATGAATCTTGGAATCAGGTTTGTTTGATCTTTATGGTGGATTGAAGCAATTTTTTCCGTGTTCACAGTTTTTATGTATTATGGTTGACTTTTGCTGAGATGATGATTAAAAGACATAGGTAAACTTTTTGCCAGAAATTGTCTTATAAAGCCATTAACAGGCTAAAGGGATTATTTAACTAAAGGAGGTATTTTCAGAATGGGAATACTCTCTTGTAGTGGCTGCATAGGTTGTTACATTCCGCATCTGAAGTTAAGAGTTTATTTGTTCTGCTGTAGTGCAGTGTACAATAATGTTTGTCTTTCATTATAAACATCCAGAGCTAATATAGAGGTAAGTTTTTGTTTGTATTCTAAGCTAATGTACGGTTTATTCAGAATATTATACTCCCATATGGCTCTCATTGGCTTCGTTTACTTTCTTAAATTGTTCCAAGATATATTGTAAAGTGAAATTTCTACTACAGTGTGTATATCAAATTAAGATCAAAGCATAAAACAGAACATCTACCTTTCCTTGACTTTATGAGAGCACTTCGTCCTAATTGCCAAAACTCCTACTTTGTCAAAAAGCTGCAGTATGCTCCACTACACTCTTGCCAATACTGAGACTACCATTTCTTTTCTAGCATGTGGTTCATCTAACTTTTAAGTAACATCATATTTGAGCAAAATTATTTTTACTTTCCAATTGCTATGTATTGATTTTGCTGTGGTCTTTTTCATTTTGTTTTGTTTTCCAATAGAGTGCATGCAAGTACCAGTTCAGTATCAAGGTATTTGAACTTTTAATAAATTCTTTTAGGCAGGATCAAAATCATTTGCAAATTTATAGACAGAGAAGTCCCATGTTTGAAGAGATTATGTTGCAGTTGTGTATCTTTATGGGGCTTTTCATTAATTATTTATCTGCACAGTTGCATCTTTAAAATTTGCCTGCTAAAACTACAGATATTGTAGGTACTTATCAACTGGGCTCAACTGTGTTCATGTGGATTTGATACACTATAAAAACAGCAAGAGGGCATCGAATGCTTAAATAAATAAAGAAGAACACCTCTGTATGCGCACATACACAAGACAATGTAATGGATTCACATTTCCTCTTAATTACCATATCAAGATGCAGTTGTTTTATTGAATTGCCCTTGTCTCAGATGTTAGACTATCTTGACCTATTAAGTTGTCATGTTGTAATTGAGATAAAAGAGGAATTTGCTTTGCATCAGTGCTAATTGGTTTATCAATATCCTGTACCATTTACATTTTAAAATTGAGAGTCTGTAATATACTGAAGCATGTCTGCATCAAGCCATAATAAAACCAGTAGCATTGTTTACCACTTTTGTAATCCAGTGTAATCCAGAAAGCTTGCATTGGGTTCTGCTTTAAGTCATGATTCACTTAATAAAGCATATACAACTAATTTTTTGTTATAGATTTATCTACATTTGTAGAAATGATTACAATAAAATCAGGAGGTTTGGAAGAGGGATATTCTGGGAATGTAAACCCTGTGAAGAGCAAGTTGATGTCTGCGGTCACTGTAGCTTGAAGGTGTTTAGAATTTTTTCCTTTTCCAGTTTAAATTTTGCCTGAATCTGTATTCAGCATCTGTGAGCAAAAATCCAATGTGAAAATAAGCTTCGCTACCCTACAATTGAGGTTATCAAGAAGGAACTATATTTATTGTAGAAGAAACCTGCTGATTTTAAACCAAAGTATAGAAAGAGCAGAATCTCATTTAGTCAAAAACTGCATGAAGTTTAAGACAGAGGTAGTTATTGAAAGCCTTATGAAGTAATTTAGAATCTTTGCATTGATTTTAATTTAGTGTGATTTAAATCTTGAGAAGATGACTTCTGCTTATAACTAAAATAAGAGCTTTCTACTTGGAGTGTGTAAAAATTTCTAATGTAGAAGTTTACAGTTGTCATTCTAATTATTAGAAGTTTTGCTATATTAATAAATTTAGGATTTATTTTTCTAGTCTAAAGCTCAAAGGATAGTGTGGCTGCTTACTCTGAAGAGAGTAGGAAACTGAACTTGATTTATTAGATTGATGCTTATCTGGTGAAGAAAGTCTGACTTTCACTTAATAATGGTAAAGCATACTGAAAATCTAAAAATTTAGAATAGGAATTGTGGAACTTAGATGTGTTCTTAACTTTCAGATAGAATATAACATGTCTTTATGTCATGCATTGTGTATATCTGCTACATCATTTAAACTGAATTCTAGGGACTTTGAATAACTCATTATTCAAAATATTGCTGTCTGAACTAGATGTAGCTACAAAATCATATTAAAACACCCTCCATAAACCAACATATACTCTGAACTTAAGTCTTCAAAACAGTGTGAAATTAATTCTATTCAGAAGCCATTTCTTCTCTAATGTTTTCATAAACCATGCAGTCTAAATTTTCATTTTCTGAAGCAATTAGAGTGACTGTTTTATTAATTTCCAATTTATAAATTACATTTGCTATTGTTTTATTTATTTTATATTTGAAATTATAGAGTTTTTCCAAACTACAATATAAGTAGCAAATAGAATGTGGTGAGGAGGAAAGAAAACTGACATTAATGAACAAAAATTCCACAATAAAGTCCTAGAAAAATAGGCCATATTGCTTTGTAATTTGTGCATTTATATTTCACTTGCTTTACTCTAACATCATCTTTATTTACTAATAAAGACGTCCATTTTCACTGGAAGTTATTTGGATTAAATTGCATAAATATTTTTTAAAAAATATTCCCATCCTTAGTTCTGACCAATGAAATGCTTGTTAGATTCAATTTTTCCATTACTTTCCTGATGATTTATGAACGTTACTAATAAAAGTTAAAAGGTGTGGCAGACACTGCAGAAATTAATTCACATTGTCATTTTTATTTTCTTTTCTTTCTAGCATGTTAGTGCAACTTGTCAGGAGAAAAATCTTGAGCACATTTTGCTGTACAGTTTTATGGCTAGTGTGCATATTGCAAAATACTGGCTTACTGTGTCAAACTGACACGCAGAGTACATGTAAACTGCACAAATTAGAAATAAAAACATTAAGTGATACTGTCCACAGTCAGAAAATATTTTTCTTTTTCATTTTGCTGATCATCTCAGTGCCAGTAACTTTGTTCTACTGAGCCCTGAGTTCCAGTGAAACAATTTCTAATACAAGGAAAATAAAGCTCAGAAATGCAATATTGCTGATACCTGGTTTATGTTTAGGTCAGATGGAAGTTGTTGCCTGACAGACAGTTTGTGATTCCATCAGAAACTGCCTGCAGAGACTCAGGGAAGGGCTTATGGGGTGACACAAGACAGGACAAGGTTGCTTAATGTGGTTGGGATATAAGGGACCAGGAGAGCAGTAAGGACTCTCTGGTAATAACCTCGCTGCAAAATCACTTCTGTACTTCCAGTAGCAGAGAAAATCATCTCGATGAGGAGCCACCGCAGTGCCACCCAAATTTATGCCAAAAGCTGCAATACAGCTCCTTCCTAAGCAATGTTACTGTATGGATTTGTGCCCGCTTGATTTTTTAGATAAATAAAGTGAAAAGATGGTAAAATAACTTTTTCATCTCATGCTAAGTTTAAATGTAGTCTCAGTCTCTAGGTCTGGTTTCTGTGAGCACCCCTGAGCTGTGGATGTAAAACACGAGCAGAAATGAGAGTTGGCAGAGGAGAGAGGAGCATGTGCAACAGGCTGAGGAATAATTAGCCCTGGACACATCCCCACTTCAAAGTTTAGAAAGAGTACCTTGAAAAAGAACTCCAAGGTGTGGTTCTGCTGTCTTTGGCATGGGACTATAACTAAGTCTCATGAAGGTTAGTAATGACACTGGAGAGCACTTGCCTTGTTTAAAACACGAGTGGCAAAGTAATTTTTAACTGTGGTAGAAGGGTTGTAAGGTTCTGCTTGAATATTTGCACCTTTATACAGTGTTTACCCAAAGCACGTTGAGATAGGAAACTCTCAAGAGTTCAGCTAATTCAGTTGTTACGCCTTAAAATGAGACCAGGATGTATCTTTCTTGTGAGACACTATTTCAATTTTTCTATCTGTTCCAGATGGAACTTTTGGAGGAGTGTATGAAAAATTCAGTCTGAGGCTTTATCAGAGCTCAGCAGAACTTGAGTTTTGAGCAGTGGTGTGAAGGAATTCTATTTTAACCTTTTTTTTTTTTGGTATGTGCGTTTGTTGCTTAGTTTCTGCTGTTCACTTCATTAGGAATGTTATTGAAGAAGCATTGATTTGAGGGAGCAATTGTTTTTGTTCTATTATAAGTACAGTTAATACATGGGCTTCTTTTCTGCTTATAAGGAAGAAGAACATTTTGGTAATTGTAAATTCACACGCACATGCACAAGCTCTCGCCATGTCCAATGGCAAGTTGTTACAGGAACTGGCAGACTGTCATCATTTTGATAGCTTGAGCAGTATATCTCCTGAACAGCAATGGAGCTCTTATGCAGAGAGTATCGTATGTTCCCAGCCAATTTACAGGGAAACAGCAATAACATTTTATCATGGTTGAGAGCCCAGTAGCTGCTTCCTATTAAACTTGCCCTTTCAGATACCTGTCTTGGATTAATTTGTTGATTTCAAATGGAAACTCAGTCTTCTCCACTGAAGCATGACTTTCTAGGATAGACTCTTGCTGAATGACAATTACTGTATATTCTGGCTGGTTTCAGACCATTACAAGCTTTGGGCACAGTGGAAGACAGAGGACTTCTTCAGTAACTGATTTTAATATATGTCTAATTTTAACTGTCAGTTATATATGCACCAGTGGATGAATCTTCAGAAAGATGAAATGCAAAGCACTTCTAACTTGCTCTTATTAATGATACACTTGCTGCAAAAGAGAAAAAAAAAATAGGTTCAGGTCTCCTGAAGAGGAGCTGCATGGTGTTTAAGAGCAATGAATTTTGAAGAAGCAGGGATACAAACTGACACTATCTTCCCTTTTCTTTTCTGGGAGCAAAAATATGTCAGATCTACTGCAAGACAGTATTTTACATATCTGTATAATACATGCATATCTTTTAAAGTATACTTTCACAGAGAGGTAGTTGGAACACTGTAAGAAGAGCATTTTTTGGGAGGGTTATATGTGTTTTGAAATAATAAGCCCTCTGTCTTGCAGTATACTCACAGCTGTAATTGCAGGCCTCTCCATGCGGTTGGATATGGCACAAGCAGGCACTGCATTGGTAAAATACTGATCTGGACGTAACAATGATAAGGAAACAGACAAGAGATTTGTTTGGGGGGGAAAAAAAAGCAACCTGTGTGTATTTGAAAGCTCAGGCTTTGAATGCTCCCAGTGCGGATTTTTTTGATTACAATTGAAGCCATTATTTTGAGTGGCTCTTGATGAAGTCTTTTATGGTGAAGACTTTGATGCACTATGCACAGTAAAAATACAATTCAAATACCATAAAAACATACTGGTGCTGAAAAACACAGTTTATATTTTTAAATACATGGTCATTATAAGCATTCAATTGAACCAGAGCATTGGAAAAAAAATGGGGAGGAGCATAAAGCTTGATCCCATTTAGGCCAGCAGAGACTTTCCATTGAATTCCAGGGGCTGCTGCAGCAAATCATGAGTGCACAGCAGTACTGCTAAAAAGCTATCTGAGATACAGAAAATGATCTTGCATTAGGAAGGCAGACTTGCAGGACACAGTGCCACTATAGGAGTAGGAGCCATGCTGTAAGGCCAACTGTCTTAAACGTAGACATGCATTTTAGCAACTGTTCATTGGTAATGAGCTTTTCTCATCTACAAATTAAAACCTTGAGTGCTGCAGTGCCTGGAAGCAGTGTTAGACTCTGGGGATCGCAAAAGTCTGTGATGTGAGAACTAACATAAAAAACATTGAAATCTATTTAAATAAACTTTGTAGAAGGTTGTGATATATCCTTTTTGAAATGTCCTTTTCTCATCTTGAATTGCTACTGGAGATAGTTTCCTTGCTTTCTCTTTTGTCCTGTGTGTAGCTGAACATTTGTACAGTGCCAGATAAACTGCTGCTGCTTGTCCTTGGTATTAATGCAGTTGATGTAAAATTACATTTGCAGCTTATTATCAGCATAAATGTGAATTCGTAAGAGGGTTAATTTCTTATAATATTGAAGAAATTTCAGGGTCTGCACTGAGCAGCAGTTTATGCTATCATCTCTGTGGTAGAACAAATGACGTTTCTACTTGGACAAGCTTTGTTTTATCGGGATCAGTAACCTTATCAGCAGCTGACCCAGAACTATAATATATGTTTGCGAATAGATAACATGTCACAGTGAAATGCAGACTTGCCTCATAAGCAGGAGCATATAATGAAGATTTAATAATAGCAAAGACAAGAATGCACAGATGTATACGACAGTAGTGGGTTTTTGAGAAGTGCAGCATTTTTATTCACATTATTAGTGCAGAATCAGTTGTCTTTTCTTGTTTACTTCAGAAATGCACTAGTGTTCACCTATAAATGCATTGCACGATTTTCACGTTGCCACACTTACTTACGAATTTTGTGCTTTGTTCAGAGAATATGATTTTGATATGAAGAACAAGTATGTGACCTAGTAGGTAGCAGAACAGAGAATGCCTTTTAGTAATTGAAATACAGTGTAACTATTTGAGGTCCTAACAGAGGACCTTTAATTTGCTTGCACTTTCAAAATTGCTAGATGAAGAGGATTTGCTTAGTGCAAAAGGAAAAAAGCTCTGAAAACCTACTGCTTAAATGGTGGATTGATGCTCTTTAATTTAAGATACAGCATCCCTGCCCCCAATATCAATACTCTGTCATTTTTCATGACTTATAATAAAGGGAGAGGAATGATGGTAGGGTCCTAAGATATAAAACAAGTCACCCATGTCTTGTGCATTTTGACATTAACACTTCTCTTCTTTGACCTTTAACAGATTAGGCCTTGACCCAAAGCTGCTGGCCAAAATCCTAAATATGAGCTCAGGTCGCTGTTGGTCAAGCGATACATACAACCCTGTTCCTGGAGTGATGGAAGGAGTACCATCAGCTAACAATTATCAAGGTGGCTTTGGAACAACACTCATGGCTAAGGTACATAACACGTGCATGTCAACTATGTGTAGTTGCTTCTCTCTGGGCTTCTAGTAAACAGTCTTCTCAGTGAAAATTTGTGATTACAGGATAGATAATTTATAGGCATGAATAGAGGGGAACTGAGCTCTTCCTATAGCTCTGAATTAATGAGTTGTTTAGAGGGCTTTTCCTTAGTCTCCAGCTTCTGTCTAGCCACTATTACTGCTGAGCCACTCAGTGAGGTTATATGCATGGTATTTTTGAGTTCTGCCTTAATAAAGGAGTCCCAATGGACTTGTGTGTATAGTGAGCGTTCAGCAAGCCATTTAGGTTCCTCTTGCATGACTGCTCTAGAATTTAGGAGCATAAGTTAAAGAGAGAATTCAGGGAAATCAAGGTGACTTAGTTAGGTGCTGATAGTGGCATAAGCATCTCAGATTTTAGGCCCACTCTCTTCCAGATACCTATAAGTGTGCTACTGGACATGCTCTCTGGCAAATTCTTCCTTGCTAAGCCAATTGCTTGTGTGCTTGTCCTTCTGCCTAAGGCCATCTGGAATGCAGACAGCAACCCACACCACCACAGGCTGATCTCCTGCAGGTTTCTGCACCATTCTGTGAGCTCTCCTGAATTGTCTTAGCTGGTGACAGAAGAAGTGCTTCTCATGAGTAATTGCCTAGTAATCTAAATTTCTTGCACACGAAGTGGGTGATCTGGGGTTTAGGTCCTTCTCAGCATTAGGAAGTTGAAAACCTACTGTTATCCCATCCCATGAAAATGCACTTACTGCCATGCTCTTGGCTTTTCCAGGAAAAGCGCTGTCCTGAGTCACTCTGTGGTCAGGAAAGTGAAGCTTTTAGAGGCCAAAGGAAAGTAGGCAAGGAGGTCAGGGCTCTGCATCCCTGATAGGACACACAGCTGGAGAGAGGACATACAGAACTCTGACTCTTGAACTACTTCTGCACTGAGCACAATGATTGCCTAAGGTACATTATAAAACCAGCTCTGGAAGAGATGTCTCATCTAAGTGCAGGAAATAATTTCACACTGAATATCCATTTCACGGAGATACTGTCCTGAGGGAGGCATTTGAGTTCATACAAGATAGGTTTTATGCATACCACTTTATTGAGTGCTCCCAACTGGTTAGGCATTTTGTCCATTTTCAGCTCTTTCATGTAAGTGGAAATGTAGCACTTAGAACTAAAACAGCATTCTCAAAGCTGGTGAACAAATTCAGATATTACCATGGAAATCTCCAAAGTGCTGGAGCTCCTGTATATAATATCTGCTCACTGATTCTGTTCATGTCATTTTGCAGTTGATTTAGGACAGTTGGTACATTTGCACACTCAGTGAAATTAGCCAGATTCTCTTCAGATTGGGTCCAGAGTGTTTTGAATGGGGTAGCACCGAAAAACTTTTCTAATGCTGCATGGCTCACAACCCCTCAATGGCTGCTATGTTTTGTGTTTACGGACCAATGACCGGGAACTTTAATTTCTTTGAGGGATGTGTTAAAATATTGAAAAGTAGCAGTTTTTGCATTGTTTTCATGTCATTCAGCATCAGGGACAATAAAGTGTTGTTTAAATTACAGTTTTATAAAAAGTGTTAGGTTATTGCTTGGAGTTTGCCAGGGTTAATGATTAGAGATAAGCAATCTGATCTTGGCCCTGCCTCAAAGCTTTTTTCCATCTTGTGTGCTGTTTTCAGAATCTGTTCTGCCTGTTGTGCCATGTTTCATGCTGCAGTCTCTATTCTCATGATTGATAGCTCTTAATCTTGTCCAGAATAACCTCACAGGCGCACATTTTCTTCCCTCCCTTTTAAATTTCTTTCTAAAGGGTTGTTTTTTCTCCTTTGTTCTGCTTCTAAGAGGGACCTTCATCTCCCCTGGAAGCTGCCCTGAAAGATCTTTCTTTAATTGGAGGAATAGCAGCCTGGCTTGTGCCTGTTGAAACTGCCAGCTTTTGGTTATAAAGCATCAATGATAACCAAGAGAGTTCCTCAGAGAGATTTGTAATTGCTGTTCACCTCTTCTGACTTGACTCTCCTGACAGTCCTGAAGACTGCCTTCTTTAGGCTAGAATCCTCAGTAAGAAGGAAAGACATTAAATTCCTCTCATGCCTCTTGAACTATGCTATGTTATTCTACATAGATGGAAGATTTCTTGAATAAGTAGTCAAGACAGCTGATCATGTTCAGGCTATTCTTTTGGTGCAGTGGTGACCCCCTCTAAGACACTGCTTTTTAGTTTGTGGAAAGATGTGTGCTACTATCCATTTCATCCTGGTGTATGACATACTATGCAGTTTGTGAGTTGTTTGAGATGGGAACTTTTTTTAAGGGAAATGCAGAGCACAATTTTGCCACTTAAGAAATAAAAAAGAGTATATTCAAAAGAGAAAGAGGTAGGTAAAACCCTGAGGCTGAGGAGAAAATATTCCACAGTGAAAACATCTTGGAGTGCCTCAGTAACAGTCACTAAACCCAGTTATTAAACTTCAAGTTCCTGCTCACATATCAGAGATGGTGGAAGTCAACGGCTTTCTTAAAAGTATTTTGTCAGCAATGGATCTCTCAGACAAAGCCAGAGGATCCTTATTTTAAGTGTCTGGGTAAGAAAAGTTTGCCAGACACTTCTGAAAAGCTCTTTGGTCTTGAAATTTGATACTGAAACATATAATTTAGTCAACTTAATGTGAAACCTGCTCAAAAGATTTTGCATTTTAAAAAATCTAGTTTAGTTTACCACACCATGTTTGTGTCCAAGGCATTGGCAGTCCAGAAGTTCCATCTTTCATTGACAGCACAGTTGCTAATTAAATGTCAACATTGGATCCTAAGAAGAGCTAGATTTATATCATACTCCTCTCAAGTCATGTCAAGACAGTCTTTGAGCTTTATTCCAAATGGCAGTTTCATTTACATCAACTGCAAAATAAATGTAAGGAACCAGGTAATTCCAAAGTGGAAGCAAATTGTGAAAAAAGAATCTTTTTCCCCATTTTCAGCTGAGGAAAAGTGTTAGAATATTCAGTGCACTGAGATATCTGGAAGATGTTGTCAGTTCCAAAGAGTATGAGAGAAGCCATAAACTATGCTCTCATTTTTACTTTTCCAAGTAAGTCAGCAAAGGGAAATTTCTGTCAGAGCTGTTTTGTACTATTTCACTTGAGGAATCTCCAACCTCAAGTGAAAAGGTGCAAAATACTTCACAATCTGAAGCTAAAGATAAGCTTTACTGAGATTTTCTTGGTTTTTTTCCCTTTAAAGCTCTAATTTATAGAATTAAAAAAGCTTTAAAAAAGCAAAACAACCTTCCTCCACTTCAGTCAGGAGTCCTTGCCCATTTAACTATTGAAATGTTATTGAATGTTTCAACCATCTTGGAGCGAGACTTTCATTACTGAAGTAAACAGAGCTACTTTATTGCCTTCGTTTAGGAATGCTATTCCCCAGTTTAGTACTCCCACAAAAAAAATCCCTGTGAGCTGCTCCCCTCCTCCTTCAGTGAGAGAGGAAGGAGGCAGAGATGATGGGTTGAGATAAGAACAATTTATGGGAAGCAGCCATGAGACAAGAACACAAACAGTACCAGTAACAATACTAATAACAGAAGTGTACAAAGAGAGGATGATTTAAATGCAAAATGCTCACCAAGCCCAGAACAATGAAAAACAGTGGTGGACAGACACACCCAACACACTTTTCCACAACCAGAAAGGAGCATCCTTTCTTCCAAGAAGCCAGAGAGTCCCTTTCCCCACCCCAGCAATGGCATAGGATGGTATCAAATAACATTGAGGTCTTGGCCATGCCCACATAGTGCAAGGCTCCACCCCTCACGGCTACTGCAAAAAATTAACCCCATCCTTGGCGAAAACCAGGACATTTATGAAGTTGTATTTGTGCTAGCAGTTCATTCAGAATTTTCAGGGACTCTTTCTGTGAATGTCCCTTCAGAAAGAAATAGATCACAGTCACCACTACCAATACTAAGTACTTTCAGTAGTTTGGAGTTAGATGATTTTGCCATTCTAATATTCCCTTACAATTAAGCTTTCTTGAATAAAATGAATAATATGGGTACAGATTTCACAAAGAGGGTTTATATATGTCATGAAATATCTTACTATATTCAGGTTAAAGTAAGTGTTCCTAGATTTGTCAGCTCATCAGTCTTTCAACAGAGTTGCTAGACAAGAAGAAATTATCTGCCTTGATGCAGATGAAAACTATTTTGGATCCTGTGACATCTGATATGTGTGTTTTTCCCATTTTCCTAGAGCTTGAAGTCATTCGAGGGTAATAGGAAAAGTAACTATAATTCTGATTTGTATCAGAATGACCTTTATAGAGCCGTTTTACAGATCGAAGTGACATTTAGGGAGTAGAGTAAGATCTTGAATTTCCTTGTGCTAATTCAAATCCAGACACACAGAAAGTAAAGACCTGTCTTGTAAGTCATCTCAGAGAAGTCAAAGGTGCTCTCAGCAGTACTACAGTCTCTCAGTTCTTCTGTATCAAGGATGGGGACCATCTGTCAGAGTAGGGGAAGAGCGTCTTCGCTTACAGTCTTGCAGAGCTGTGATGAAGAGAGCTTTAAGCTAAAGTTCCTGGGGGAGGGGGAACCTGCATTCATCCCACTCCTACCAGTTTTATGCCAGTGACAGCAACAGCTGTCCAGAGCTTGAAGATGGATTGCAGGTCCAGCAGGAGAGCACCTGAAGAACAGCACAAAGGACTTACAGCCATTCCAGCCAGTAAGTTGGCTTCATCAGGGCCTAGTTTAAATAACCCTATGCAAATGCTGTGTGTGCATGCCTTCAGGGCTGTGATCTTACTGGCATCACAGAGACATGGTGGGATGACTCCTCTGACTGGGGTGTTGGAGTGGAAGGATTCAGACTCTATTTCAGTGACCAGCTGGAGCTTCGCCTGGGGATGGATGAGGAGCTGACTGAGAGCTTATGGGTCAGGATTAAAGGGAGAGCAGGGGCAGGTGACATTATAGTGGGGACCTTCTTCAGGCTATCTGACCTGAAGACTGAGCAGATGAGACAAATATATACAAATAGGATCCATCTCACATTCACAAGCCTTGGTCCACATGGGGGACTTCAACCACATTGATACCTGCTGGAGGGGCAGCACAGCAGGGCATAAGTAATCTAGAAAGTTCTTGGAATGTGTTGAAGAAGGAAGAACCTCCTTCTCCAAAGACAGAGAAGCCAACAAGGAGAGGTCGTTATGTTGGACCTTGTTCACATCAACAAGGAGGGGCTCATGGGGAATATGAATCTCAAGAGCAGCCTTGGCTGCAGTGACCATGAAGCAGTATAGTTTGAGATCCTTAGGGGCAGCAAGGAAGCTGCACAGCAAGCTCACTACCCTGGACTTCAGGAAAGCCAACTTTGGCCTCTTCAAGAATCTGCTTGTTACAGTACCATGGTAGGGCCCTGGAGGGAAGAGGGGCACAAGAGAGTAGGTTAATATTAAAGGATCACCTCCTCTAAGCTCAGGAGCGATGCATCCCAACAAGGAGGAAGTCAGGCAGAACCATCAGGAGTCCTGTGCTGATGAACAAGGAGTTCCTGGACAAATTCAGTCACAAACAGGAAGCCTATAGAGGTTGAAAGCAAGGACAGGTAGGCTGGGAGGAATACAGACAAATTGTCCAAGCAGCCAGTAATCAATTTAGGAAAGCTAAAGCCCTGATAAAATTAAACCTGACCAGATACTTCAAGGGCAACAAGACCAGGACCTTTTATAGGGTTAGGACTTGGTTGCCCAGGATTTGGAGAAGACTGAGGTACTCAAAGACTTTGACACGTGTGAGAGGTGGGGCCTTGCAAACCTCATTAATTTAAACAAGGCCAAGTGCAAGGTGCTGCACTTGGGTTGGAGCCATCCCAAGCACAAATACAGGCTGGGCAAAGAATGGGTTGAGAGCAGCTGTGGGGAAAAAGACTTGGAGGTGTGGGTGGACCAGAAGCTCAGTGTGCTTGTAGCCCAGAAATCCAATCACATCCTGGGATCCATCAAAAGCAGCGTGACCAGCTGGTCGAGGAAGGTGGTTCTCCCCCTCTGCTGTGCTCTTGTGAGACCCCACATGGCATGCTGTGTTCTGCTCTGGGGCCCCCAACATAAGGTGGCCATGGATGTGCTGGAGTGAGTGCAGAGGAGAGTGATGAAGATTGTCAGAGGTCTGGGTCATCTCTCCTATGACAACAGGCTGAGAGAGTTGGGGTTGGTCATCCTGGAGAAGAGAAGGCTGGGAAGACCTTATAGCACTTTCCAAGGCTTATAGGAAGCCTGCAAGAGACCTGGAGAGGGACTTTTGGCAAGGACATGTAGTGACAGGATAAGGGCTAATAGCTTCAAACTGAAAAAGGGTAGATTTAGATTCGATATTAGGAAGAAATTCTTTACTGTGAGCGTGGTGAGGCACTGGAACAGGTTGCCCAGAGAAGTTGTGGATGCCCCATCCCTGGAAGTGTTTAAGACCAGGTTGGATGGAGCTTGGAGCAGCCAGGTCAAGTGGAAGATGTCCCTGCCCATGGCTGGGGGCTTGGAACTAGATGATCTTTAAGGTACCTTCCAACCCAAACCACTGAAAAACAGGAAAAAATCAATCACACAACAGATTCTGTAAACCACCATAGTTTTGAATGGACAGGAAATCTGGGCATTTCTTAGTAACACTTGAGAGGTTATTTTGCAGCTTTTTTGAAATATGGACAAGACCTTAATATTAACAAGACCTTAAAGGCAACCTTCAGTGCAGGCATTACTTTCCTACTTAGTCAAGAGATCTTTTTCTATATATCCAGGCCCTTGTTAGTGCTTCCTTCTTTGGGTTGTTTCATGTCTGATTCAGCTTAGAGTTCAAGATGTCCTCCAGCCGAGCTGGCAGCTGACTGTGTCTGGCTAGCTATAGTTAGTCATAGTACCTGGTACTCACCTTTGGGTTCTGTCCTATTTATTTCAGATTATAACTGTAGTTGACCAAGGAGGATACGTTTCAAATTTGTCCTCTTTGTACCTTCCCTCTCTTTTGTTGACCCAAATACAGTATTTAAAAACACAGTGGAACTATTCTCTATATGCCTCTATAAAAGAAAGTCATTAAAGGAAAACTCACTCAAGAAGAATTTTGAGTTGTAGCAGACCCAGGACTGCCCCCTAAGCAATTCTCTAATACATCCTTCCAATTAGGCAGCAAATCAGCTATATTCACTAAGTGGCCTATGCCTCTCATTTTGCTATTAACTATTTACATTATAGTAAATGTGTGTTTGCTAAGTGGCTTCCATTTTCTTGTTCTTGAAATTCCTTCTGCTTGATTTTTAACCTGTTTATAGTAATAAAGAATTCCTCTTGCCAAAAGAACTAAAATATACTCTTAGAATCTGTGTGAAATGCTTCAGTGAATAGCCAGGGAGATTTTCTGACTAGGGATGACATACTCAATGGGGAAAAAGAGTCTGAGTCTTGCTACCAGGTTATATAGTGATCTAGAATCTTAAAATTCCTCCTCTTCTTAAGGTCATGTCTGCCTGGCAAAGTTTGATGTTTTTCGGTTGAATAAGATTGAATTACTGTTTTAAAAAATAAAAATTACGCAAAACCTACTTCTTCCAGGTCTGAAATTTTCAGGCTGGAGTATTGTACTTGTTTGCAGTAACAAGAGTTCTTGTTACAGTGGAAGCCAAATAACCTATAATATGTACATGGCTGTTTATGTCCTTGTTGTTTCTCCCCTGACTTTTTCTCTTTTTCTTTCCTTCCATTCTTCCTCTCTGCCCTCTTCCTCCCTCTTCTTGCCCCCCCACAGGATCTTGGTTTGGCCCAGATTTCTGCCACCAACACGAAGACACCGGTTCCTTTGGGCTCCCAGGCACATCAGATCTACAGGATGATGTGTGCCAAAGGCTATGCCCTGAAAGACTTCTCAGCTGTGTTCCAGTTTTTACGTGAAGAGGAAAGCTTGTGAGCCATCCTTTGGAAATGGACACAATAACAAACTTTTATCCTTATAGCTCATTTGAGAAGTTTGTGGGTTTAATCAAGTACTGTGCATCCTGCTCCCATACAGATTAATCATCTTTGGCTGTCTAGATCACAATGAACTCCAGAATTTCTTTATAATTCTTGAAAAAGCAAGCCACAGGGAAGGGATTGTTTGGCAATTAGCCAACAGCAAGTCCTTTTTTTTTTTTTAAGAACCATCAAAGTTTTTTTCACTAGACGAAATAAATATTTTTTTTATGAAACACTTAACTTTTTGCATATAAAATAACTTACGTTATGGCTACAAACTTAGTTGAATCATGAATAATAAGAGAATGTTTTATTGCAATTTTATCATATATAGTGATCTATTAAAATTTAAAATCAATACCTTATGGAAAAAGGGAATATATGTTCAATGAGGAAACACATCTTGAGATGGATTTTTTTTGTTGTTTTTGGACCTACTAGCCTTGAGTTGATCAGAAGTGAATTTTTCCTGGGATTCAGGTTGCAGATTAAGTTTATAGGCACATGTTCCAAGTGGAAAGCTGTTACAGCATGTTTACCTGATAAATTTAGTTCGAATAATATAGAATGTGTGTCCCTCTTGTAAAGCTCCGTTACTGTATTTTGCTAACCCAATTTTATATTTTCTTGTATTCTGTCACGCATTTTCAGAACTCAAGAGCAGCACTTACCAGAAGTTCTAGCAAAGTGTACAGTTGTTTTAGGTAATTACAAAAGTATTTTAAATCTAAACAAACCCCATTATTTTGAAAAGAAATAAAATCTATACTGGTAAATACTTGCTGTATGATTATTTGCTTTTTGTTTTGGTGCAGTCTTGTACATACAGTGTTAACCAAAACTTGTACTAAGTGGTTTTATTTTTAAATTTGCTGGGTTTTCTACAGATTATCAGATCATCTTGCAAACCCAAGCCCGTCAAAAACTCTAGTTGTGAAATGCAGGCAGTAATATATTTGCATATGTATTACCTTAACCGTTCACATCTCTTTGGTCTTGCCAAAGTACAGGTACATATTTGGCTTTATAAATACTCATGCTGATTTTGCTAGAACTACTCACATTCAAACTCTAGGCTTAATGATCAATTATGCATCTACATTCCTGTTTTGGTTGTGTGATGGATCCTTTTATAGATGCACATTAGGTTATCAAAATTGTATGCTTGAATTAGCTGAATTCTGTGAATAATCAGACAACTTGGACACTATATTCCAACAAATTCGTAACATTATGCAAAAGTTATTGAACAGTAGTAGTTGATCTCTTCTCCTTTCAGCTTTCTTTGAAAACTCTTTGACATTCCAGGTGATTCAGTGATTTGGGATTCATTATTATTATATATGAGTATAAGACTACTGAGAGTAGTTGTACTTATAAAAAATTGTTTGTCTCTCTTTTGATAACAGTATTGTTTCTACAGGATTGCATTCATTCAGAAATTAGACACAAAACTACCTGCAGCAAAAACAGCCACTGGGGTGCAAACATGGCATCATGGTTGCAGATGTGTGGTTTGACCTTTGCTAACAAGATCACACACACTACAACATTTTTTTCCTTTGAGACTCCTGCCTCACATCATACAAAGGGTGGATCTAGTCTTCTTGTGAGTTTGGGGTCAAGTAGTGAAGGCTGTTTTTGCCAGTGGGATCCTTTTTCATTTGGAGGTTTTATAATAGATGAGGTAAGGAATTGTAGGAGTGTCCTGGTTAAGTTTGTATCCTCTGTGTTTGGCCTGGAGGTCTGTCTGGCATCGCAGGACTGCTGAGAGACGCTTCCTTCTGCTGTGCACCCCAGCCGGTAGCAGCATTTGCTATGGAAGCGTTTGCTGGTAACCCTGGGTTTACCTGTAGGCCTGTACTTGCAGGAAGTGTGATCACTTCTCTTCTGAAGACATTATATACACATATAATTGTTGGAAGTCATGAGGGAAGACAGTATGCTCAGTGAGACACAGTTTTTGAAGTTTTTAGCCTCTGAAATCATAAAGCTTCTATTAAATATGTGGAAACCTCATTGTTATTTTTATGTTCCTCTCAAAGGCTTCTACCTTAGGCTTCCTGGTGTTCTTTTCTCCTCCCTTACAATCTCTCATCAAAATTTAATTCTCACTCCAAAGCACAGGGTGCTCAAGTTGGAGGAAAGGCTTCCAGAATGCCATTGTAGCAAACCAAGAAAGTGTTCTGTAGTCTCCTCCTTGGAGGAGGATTGTGGCTGAAATTAAAAACAAACAAACAAACAAAAGAAAAACAAACAAATAAACAGAACCCCAACTTTAGGGCAGACAGCCAGCACGTAAAGTTTTAGAACAAGCAGTTAGTTTGGCAAAGTCAGAAACAACTTTTTAAATAAATGTTATTATAGAAAGTGCCTTGAAAACTTCAATGATGTCCAATACCTGAAGCCAGTAATATGATTTATATTAGAACACTTCTTTTTTTACTAATTCTGCAAGGGAATATTGTATGACTGTATACATAAAGTGATGATAGTACATGCTAGCTATGGCTATTCTGCATGTGTATATGTTTATAATGTATCTTTTGCTTGAGGTATGCTTCTGGTCTGTGGAAATTAGGCAAATACTAAAATGATTGTCACTCCCAGACACAGATGTTGAAAACATCTGTAATTTGTTGAGTAGAACAGAAGAGTGGTAAACTTGGTAAACTTTCTACACTAATTACCATCCAGTACATACACACGAATTGGGTACAACAAATTAATGGCATATTTTGTAAATATGTTTCCAAAGGGAAACTTGAGGTGACTTCTTTTTAAATTAGTTTGAATCTCAAACTAGCCCTCCCATTATGCTTACTTTGGAAACTCACCTATATCAAATGCATTTACTGGCTAATAAGAAAACATTGACAACCAATAAAAGTAGTGATGTTTTTTTAAAGAGTCCTCAGCAGCCTTCACTCATTTATGATTCAGTATAACCCATCTTAAGCAACTATTTTTGGTGGTTGTTTAACAGAGGAGGCCTTCTATTAAAACCGCTGAGTACTATATTGCTTTAACCTTATTTATGGCTCTTACAAGCCTCAGGAGGAGGAGGAGGTGTTCTGACCGAGTAAAAGTATTATATGTGATAGTCTGGCTCTGCTTTAGTCAATGGGAATTTGGCCATTAAGTACAATACTGCCAAAATTTCACTGTGTGTGTTGAATGCCCACATGATTACACTGCTGATGTAGCCAAGATGCATCTGTGGAGAAGCTCAAGCACATCTGTCTGGGACTGTTCCACATTACTGGCATTAGGATTGTGAGAAGTTGGGGTGGTGGCTGTGAGAGGAAGGAGCCAGCACAAGCCACTGAAGTTTGTATTGCCAGTCTCCATCCCAGCGTTGTCCCACACTGGGTGAGAGAGAGAGATACTGAGGAGTACAAAACAGTTGCTGTCCCTGCCTGCATGAGCACAGAGCTACCTGTCTTTTCAGCTGCTTGAATCTTAGAGCTCTTTGCCACAAGGAGATTTTATCAAATGGCTTACAGAACTGAAAGACTGGAGCCACCCGTGAAGCAGGCAGAGAAAGGCTGCCATCATACAAGGGTTACTGTATTTATGCAGTAGATGTCTTTCTTTTAGTCTGCCAGCTTGATTTGTAAGATCAAATCTATCCAGGCACAAGTCTGAGGGTACTAACTTGTTCAGTAGTGATACCTGTTGCTTTTGATTTGTTTTTACATCATCATAATTGTCTCCTTCATATAAAGATAGATGAAATTCAGCTTTCTTTAAGACAAGTTGAGAATACTGCCTTTATAAGACTGGCTAGTAAGCTGTGGAAACTTTGAAGCGGTTTGGAAACTTCTGTTGTGTTTCCTTGGTGCAGTGACATAAGGTGGGGTTAGAGTTCTCTGCACTATTTTAGACTTTTGGTTTACTAAGATCCTCTTAAAGTTTGGGGAACTTGCAGACATCATTGACTTCAGTATCAAGTTCTTAGAACTCTTACCACAAGCCTTGCAAAAGTGAAAAATTAGAGCTCAAGAGTGGGAGAAGTTTAGTTCAACATCTACAAGTTAGAAGAAACAGTGCTTTTGAAAAGCTCAAGCTTTCAGTAGCAAGAATGTCTTTGTCATTCTGTGAAACACCATAATGGATGTGTGGTCTCTAAAAGCTGCTGGTATTTTTAAGATTTGTTGCTTTCTGTATATGCTTCGTCACAATCTGTCCAGCCTGCTGGCACAGCTACACATCAAATTTTTTCCACTAAGAATAATAGTAATGGTTACGAAGTTTTCTTGAGTGCACAGAAAGTATTTTTATGGCTGATACGTTCAGTAGATGTATGACATGGAACTAGGCATCCATATGGCAGTAATTTTTTTTTGGCTTTGGTATTCATCATGGATTGTGAGCACTTGGGGTAAATTGGAACAGGTGGATAAACCTTTCTGAAGTACTAAATGTCTCATAACAACTACTGTATAATTAAAAGCCGTCTGGCTCTTTCCACATTTGCACCTAGCTCTTCCTTTTGACCTTGACCCTAAGATGAGGTCTGGATTTTCATTTGAAGTAAGAAATAACTCAGTCTGTTTCTTCATCTAGTTTTACTGAGCCTCCATTAGTGATGACAGAGTTTGGTTTGTTAGAGTAAATGCTGTAAATGGAGATAATAAATGTGCTAACATATGTTTTATGAAGTTCATTGATTTGAAAAAGACTGGAAACACTGGCCAAAACCGACTGAAGTACAACTGAGAAAAAGATGTTTGCCTGTACCTAAAATGCAGCTACTCTGGAAAGAAATGCAAATGTTGTTGCAATACATTTCGGTCCTTACAGCATTTTTAGAAAATAAATTAGTTGTATTTTTGTCTTGTTGAAATTCAAAGGGGAAACCAGACCAGTAAAACAAAATTTGTAGGCCTCAAATGTGGCCAGGTGTATGTAAGCTTTATTTGGCCAGAATCAAGTGTTGCTGCTGTCTGCCTCCAGTTTGAAAGCATGACAAAAATTTATGCAGGCAACTTAGGGCACCAACAGCGGTAGGGAAGTAACTTAAAGAATACTTCTTAAATTCTCTGAGCTGCTTGCTTTGCTCTGAGTCTCCTTCCAACTGATTTAACGGTGTTAACTGGGCTGTAACCACTGGTTGCAGGCATACCTGAGCCCGCTGTAAGGTAGCTGGTTTGTGTATCTGCAGCCCCCTAATTCCAGAAGCTTTCCCGTGTAAATACTGGGCCAGCAGTGCTGTTTCCAGTACCTAAACTGCCAGTTTGTGGCTAGCAATAGTGGGCCATTTTTGCTTTTCAGTCACGTTCTTCCGTGGCTGTAGAGCCTGGGAGCTTTCATTGACCAATATTTAGTAGGTTAATGCATGTTGGGTGCTGTAGCTGTTACCTGTTTTACAGCATCCTTCTGGCACTCTGTGCCCTGTTGCTCATTCCTCTGCTTGTACAATGCCTAGAGGTCCCCTTGGTGTTGTGTAATTGTGTAAGGCAGCAGTCAGGCTGCAGTCCACAAAAAAGACTAATGTCAGTCACTCACTGGTGATTGAAAATGAAGCTTCAGCACTGATATTTAAGACGTGCTTGGGTTCCTCTCCATTTCTACTTCCAAAGTTTTCATACAAGCTCTACTTTGTTTGAATGTATACATCGCAAGGCACCAAGAGCCCGCAGTATGTCAGTTGGTTGGATTTTTTTCCTGTATTTAACTGTGTTAAAGCTACATTTGCTATTCATGCTCAAGAAAAACCAATTTCTGGTCCTTGTCAGGAAATGGGAAGAAAAACACCACTAAGCAAATGGAGATTGGTAGGTCACAAGACCTGATGCCAACACGTTACTCTCACTGGAAAGCCATTGGATCCTGTCCCCACCTCCTATTGCTATGACTTTTTTCCTCTGCTTGTCCCTGGGTAGATAACTGGGTTAGTTTATGTGGATGCAAGCAGAGTCTGTGTTTTATAAAAGAGGAGAGGTAAGCAGCATCTTGTGCTGTGTGACCTGCTGGGTCTGTCAGGGGAAGGTGGTTCCTTGTAAAACAGATAAGGGGACCGCAATCTGCTCCCTCCGGCACCATGATAAAGATGGAGACAGCGAGTCTGCAGACATCTGTAGATACTACCACTAAAGTCACAGCCTGCAGAATGCAGTTCCTGTCCCACATCGCACCACCCAGCTCTGCTCTCTGAGCAATAAACATCACACCGGCCTCTCCAAACTCTCCCTGGGGCCGCTTGTGGCTCTAGTTTTGGCAGCTTTGTCTGCCTTGGCCCTTGCTGCCTGGAATCTAGTTCTGCACTTCCTCCCAAAAATTCCTTTTCCAGTTCTGTGCCCGAGCTGACTGTAGGCCTTCAGTATGCCTCCAAATAAGATGCTTGGTCTTGACTTGCACTCCGTGTGCTCCCAGTAGTGCCAGAAAGCACATAATGAATGTGTCTCCCTTGTTTCTTCCAGACTTAATAAGTAAACGAAGCCATAAACAGTAAGCCAAAAGGATGGGGATGGCAGGCATTTATGGGATAGTAGGAATTTGTTCATTGAACTGATCATTGTTCTGCTTCGTAACTGTGGTATCTCAGCCTTTTTCTGAGAGCAGGAGCGATGTGGGTTTTCAGATGAAGAGGAGCCAAAACTGGCTCTGTCCACTGACCTGTGGCTGTCACTTTGAAGCAGACTCATTGTTTAAATTTACAGTAAAAATGAAAAAGCCTCTTTTTTTTCCATTAAAATATAGCTCGTTTGCTTTGTTGGATTTTTTTTTTAATTCGTTTTCTGCAAATGGATGCTCTAATCTGTTTGCTAGTATTTTACTTCCTTCTCCATCTGTGTAACAGCCTGTGTATTATAGGCTACATATAACATCTAAAATCACATTCAGGGATCTGTGAGAAACTCGTGTCTTAAGGTAACCCTGCCATGGTGCTGTTAATAACACATTGCAAACAAGAAAGTAGTAAGTGGAAATAATGCACTCATTTAGAAGTAATAAATCCTTTGATCTTTCTTTGAAGCAAGGATATATGCTTAAACTACCAATTCAGGGACAACCAGATGCCCATAAAGAATGGTTCTTTGCTTTGATAGAAAATCACTGGGCCTGCCCAGCAGCTCTGGTCTGTAAACAGATTAGTTAAGTGCTCATCAGCTCTGATTTGCATAGGACAGTCTTTGCACACAAACCCTACTTCCAGCCTTAACAAGCTATTTACTTGCAGGAAGGCTACTGGTTTCCTTTTAGTTAGAAATCTCAGTAGAAAATTGCTTTGTGAGAAGGGGCAGGATCCTGGTTTGGAAATAGCACTGTTCCTCTGCATGGATGTTAATAGGCAAGTGGTGACTGGCAGCTTGGTGTGCTTGCTGAGCCTCTTTAGTGAACAGCTGTGGGAATTAGAAAAATAGCTCATAGTTGAAAATTTGGAGAACAGTTACTTCACTCATTGGTGGCTTTCAGCCGTGGCTGGATAAAGAGCATGCATGGGAGAGGATTTGGAATACTGGGCACATTTGTCGCTGTGGGAGAAGGATCCCAGAGCTGAAGTGTTCACTCAAGAGGATTTCGCTAGGCTGTAAAATTCTCATCACCTTTGAATAAAAATAAATGCCTCGTGGATGCTTGTTGGTTTGTGTGCAGCCTGCAGATTTGTCACTCACATTTTTCCCTGTTTAAACTTCATTTGATCCCCACAATTACTTTTGTCTGATACAAAGGGAGGTCAGTCTCAGCCACAAATGCAGCAGATGGTGAGATTCACCCTAGAGTATAGAAAAGCTACAAGTACCTTCAGTGTCTTTTGCATTTTAAAGTGCGTTACTTCTCAGTTGATTTCAGCCTGGCCAGCAGTTTGCTTTTCTTTGAATCAAGAAAGCAGTGAGACTGCAACTTTTTTCTGATGGGGAAACAAATATTTCAAAAGCAGGAAGAAAAACGGAAAGTATTCCTGAAATCAAATGTATGGAGTTTCAGTGCAAACCTGCTGCAGCTGGAAAGGTCTTAAAAATTATAGACTAGATTCTTTATTAATGATCTCACAAACTGTGGGGTGGCAGGTCTACAAATAAGGACATAATGTAGGTGTCTGTGTTTTAAAACAGAATAGTGGCATTAGACCAGGAAAGTAAATTGTGTAGTTCTGCCTTGCCCTAGTAACAGTGAAAAATGTTATGGATCTGTTTTTTCACTGATTACATTATTTCCATTTTGTGTCCCCTTTTGCTTGGAAATTAAACTTAGGTTAGTGCCTTTGTGCCTGAAAATGCAGGGTGAAGGGCCGGACTGAGGAAACTACTTATCATTTTCACAGGCAAGCTAAATATAGTTATAAATTCTTCCCTGTAGTTTGGTTTTCATCATTTATTTCATCAGCCAGATGCTAGTTTTTCATGTAGGCTATGATAAGAACATTACCCAAAGACTTCCTCAAAAAATACAATCTGAATTATTACAGGGCACTCTACATTAGCCCATCAACCGTCTGCCTTTGAAGGCTTGTGTTCAGCCCCTCCGTTTTATAGTGCCAAGATTCAAATATGGGATTGCTAGAGGAAATTAATTACTAGTAAATTTAGAACAAAGGAAAGAACCTGCAATTTCACAGCATGTAAAACACCTTTTGGAATTCTTTGCTCTCTTCTTGGAAACCAGTGTGTCAAATTCTTGGAATTATTTTAAAGGTCTCGGTTAACTATCCAAAAGGCATAATAAAACCTTATGCTTAAGAATATAAATAGCTGACAGAAAATTATTTTGTCTCTAGCCCCTTTAGACCATGTCTGTTCAATATTCATTGCAAATCACTGCAGGCCTTACTTTTGTGATGTCCTGAGTGCTGAGTACGGCTGCAGGCAAAGAGTGGAACCTGAAGGGACAAAGTTGTGATCGAAGGTGAGACATCCTCACCCTGGAGATCTGCAGCTACTGCCACCTTCTCTTCAACTCCTGTCAGCCACCTGTCCAACCAGGGGCAGCAGTGGGCTCAGGGACCCACATGTCTTCACACACCAGGTGTCCCACAAATCCAACAGTACCTGCATATTTCTGAACTTTCTGGAATTGTCTCCTGTCTTCAGCCACTTCTTAGATGCCTGAATCTGCTCATACTGCTTCATGTCACCTCCAAGGTGGACAAAGAAATGCCTGCAGTTTTAGTGTGTATAAACCTTTCTGTTGGTGCTCTTGCTGCTGGTTCTCTATTCTCCCTCTCTGACAGTTCTCTTTTATTGTTGCCTCCAGATCACAGTCTGTAAAATGTCTCTCACCTGCCTCCTCCCATAGCCACTCTGTCATGTGGTCTTCTCCTCATTTATTCCATCACACCTGAATGTGCATGTCTTTGTCCCAAAACACCATCCACAAAGATCGTCATTCTCATCTCTAAAGGCAGCATATGAATCCACCCCAGCCAGTTTTCCTGTCTTTTTCCTTGTTAAGTAGTGTGGCTTGTCTCCCATGGCTCTCATGCTCCATTTGAGCCGCACCTTATTTCTCTTGCAGCTTTGCAACCCTTAATGCTCACAGAGGTGTTAGGCAGGCTGTACAGTCAGTCTGAAGAGTGATTCCCAAATCACTCTTCAAGTCATTAAGGAGGTTAGATTTTATGTCTCCACATTCACTCTTGTTTTCACATCTTGTATCTTACTCCTGCTTACTCAATTGGCTTTTCAACTAAATTACCATCAAGTGTCCTCTCGCCTCTCCTTCACAAGAAGCTGCATCAATACCCGTCTCTAAGGCTGTGCCTAAAGTGGTGATGTAGTCCAGAGCAGGACCCTGCTTTACAGCATATTTTCTGACCATACCCATTTCCCATCCTTGTATGCACATTGCAGAGGGATCCCAGAGTACATGAGTGGGTTTTCTTTCAACTGAGGCAAAAGAGCAGGATGGTGCTCCAGGTCTGTCTCAGGCACTTTGACTTGCTCATGGGCCTTCTGAGTACCAGACCAGACTGCAGCTGGTCTGGGGAAAAGCTCCAGATGTAGAACACATACAATGTGAACATTGGCTCCTCAAAAACAACTGTGTAGTTTTCCAGATTTTCTCCTACTGTGCTGCTGGGGTAGGCAGAGCCTGCACATCCTTTCAGCAGATGTGATTTTTCACTGATGCTGTAAACCTCAGTTTATTATTTTAACGTTTGAGAAGTATCTGTGCCTCACCAGATCAATGTAAGTTTGCAAGCCTGAGTCTTCCAGTAGTATGGAGCTCATCCTATTTTACTGACATTGATTTTATACCCAAGCACTTTTATGGGCTTCTGCAGGGATTCCCTTTATGTCATCCGAAGTGAGATTCACATGGAAGTGTATCCTCTGTTTGGTGAACTGTCATGTCTGTGACCATATTCTGCACTTTTTAAATGCTCTGTCTGGGAACCATTCTGATACTGGCCTCAACAATTGTTTTTCTAATACAAGAATGGCAACACTCAGCTTTGTATTCTTATGGAGCTAGCCAGGTTATTATTGTGGAAACAAGATATATTAACTTGATTTCAAAACTGTTCTCTGTGGGGGATTGTTTTTATGACCCTGGATTTTAAAAGATTTCAAAATACATTTGCATTCATGAAAAATGTATTTTAACAACATAAAGGCTGACAATCCTGCTAGTTGTAAGGAATTCCTTTGACGGCGAGCTACAAATTCCTTGGTAGCCCTGGCAGTAATATAGGGTTTCCAACACATTAATCTCGACCTTATTTTATTTATTTATTTTATTTGAAAGCTTTTATTTCCAGAAGCCACAAAGGAAGAATAGGAAACAGTCATCAATGTGGAGGTGACTTTTCCACTTCCTTCTCTCTCATGTAGTTGTTAACAGTAATTTACAGTTGCTTAATTACATTGAGATGGCTGAGACATTTCTACATAAAGTAATAAAAATCAGTGTGTAGGCCTTATTAATTTACTGCATATCATAAAGCCTAACAAATTGCACTGTACTAAAAGAATATTACAAAAGTATTTACTAAAAAGCATATGATATTGAAAGTAATTCTGCTTCTTGTGTACTTCCTTACTTCTGTGGGAAAAATTATGATAGCATTAGGCATGTTCATCAGCTGCACAGTATGGCAAACCTGAGAACTGTTGTGCTCTTCTGAAAAAACGTGACAGATATTTTTGATGCATGCACACATTTTTATTTCCTTCTTGAGTTGTGCCATGTGGATGTGATTCTACCTTAAGCAAGTAAAAAACTCTGAGTGCTTCCGAAGTTAATGGAAATTTTACTATATATTTCAGTAGGACAGTTTCTCCCATATTAATTTTTGGGGGACATTACTAAAATTGAAACATGGTTCTTCAAGTTTAAAAAGGTGTCAGGTGTTTTATAAAGATCAGATAGTATCATTCAATCAAATAATTTTGCAAGAAATGATGTATATGAAGAGTGAATCTGACTCCTGATTTATATTAGTGTATGACAGGTTCTCTCAAAAATGGGGAAAATTGTCTGGACTTGAAAGTTAATATCAACAAACTTGTTGATAAAAGGTAGCCAAATATTAAATGTCTAGAAGTCAGGGGGTCAGAATTAGGAACTTGGGCTATTTAACATTTTCATAGATCAAGTGGTAAACAAGGACTACTCAGTGTTGAATGTTGCAGCCACCGCTCTGCTCAGTAACTGTCTGTCATCCCTGTGGCTTCAGGCGTGTGAAGAGTCACAGAATCCCAGGATGGCTGAGGTTGAAAGGGACCTCTACAGGTCATCTGGTCCAACCCCTCTATTCAGTTAGACCATCTACAGCAAGTTGCCCAGGACCACGTCAGATAGCTTTTGAATATCTGCAAGGAGAGAAACTCCACCTCCTGGGAAACCTGTGCCAGTTATCAGTAAAAACATGTTTCCTAATTTCAAACAGAGCCTCCTGTATTTCAGTTTGTGCCCTTGCCTCTGGTCCTGTCACTGGGCACCACAGAAAAAAGCCAAGAAGCTCCATCCCCTTTGCACCCTCCCTTCATGTATACATTTATAAGATACTCACTTAGCCCCACTCCAGGCTGAACCAGCTTGCTCAGCCTTTCCTCACTGAGGTGATGCTCCGGTCTCTACACCGTCTTCATGGCTCTTTGTTGGATTATTTTCAGTTTGTTTTTTGTCATGTGCAAAAGTACACGTTAGCATAATTCCCAAGGGCAGAGCTTCCCTGCGGAGGAACAGGGACCAAGCTCTGGTTCTCTGCACATCCTCTACCAAGGTGTTTCCCACAGACATCCAAGCATGCTGGTCTGCAGTGAGATGGCTTCGTGCTCCTCTACACCACCTTCTAATGTGAGGTTAGAAACCTGTGGCTCCACTGTAGCGTTCTGCCCACGAAGGGACCACTTCACAACTGTATAGATCACCAAGGCCTCAAGGAAAGAGTAAACTATCCTTTCTAAAATAAAACTAACTTGTTCTATTCAAGCTATAATAACAAAAACCAGCAAAAAACAGGCTCTAGGTGAAAGAACTGTGCTAGTTCCCAACCCAGATATGTAAAAGGAGACAGAGGTCTAAGGCAGAAATTTTTCCTAGGGTGCAGTAGCTTTAACTGTGAAGTAAATACTTATTACTGGGGTAAAGACTTTACACCTGATACTCTACTGAGTGTTGTAATTTCATCTTTTCCTTTTGTTGATCCTATGACTTGTGAAAGTCTTAATCAGGATGAGAGGCAAACTTTGCCAGGCCACCCTGAATGTAGTGGTGATAGCCTATCTGAAAATTTTCTGCTAATGGCAGAAGAATGTACTTAGAATTTAACTGTCAATAATTTCATTTGCTGTAATTTGATGAAGTATGATGATTTTGCATGTGACAGCCTAAATCTTCCATTGGTCTAGGCTGAAATAGTATCCCTAAATTGAGATAACAAATAGCAAACTGATCATAAACAAATAATGAACAGAAGGAAAATTTGAATTGACTGGATAGCTATTTGCTGTGAAATATTCACTCAGTTCTATAAATAACGTTTTGTTTCGCTCCAAAGGAAGAACGACTTACTTCACCAAACAGGTAAAATAGAAAAAATAACAAGACCCTAATACACTGAATCAAATGAGAAAATAAAAACTGTGATAGATGTGACCTTTGAAGAAATGTTCAATTTTGTTTGTCATTGCTTGGAAATAATGCAATGTACCTTGCAGGAGGTAAGAGCCAGGCAGCAGAAATGTCACTGTTTTCTTTTATTATCTTAATGTGGAATGCAAGTTTTTCAATAGATCCAATATACTTTAATAGATTGCTTGTTTTCTTTCATTCATAGGGGGGTTTTATGTGGGATCACAAATGGGTGTATTCCTCCACCCCCTCCTTTATAGCTCATCACTGTCACACATGACATCAGTATTGCTGAAATGTGTGAATGTATCTACAGTATTTTCCACAGGATTCCTGGGCCTTTAGTGTGCTGATGAGCTGCTTTTATACTTTGTTTCTTCTGGTTTAGATCAAAAGAACTTGCACATGGGCAAGCCCCTTGCAATAGACTTGATGCACTTCCAAAACGGTGCCAGGTGACAAATCTCATTTTTATTCCACAGTTAGTTTGCACGTTCAATGTGTAGGCATTTTCCAGACACTATAGCCCCCAAAAATTAAGTCTCTATTCTCATAAAGACCCTCTTCAAAGAGCCCCTGGCTACCTTATGTTCTCCCTTCAGTTACCATCTACCTTTAAGGAGGGAGCATGCTGTGTATTGACATGCAAAACCAAGCTCCAAAGAAGTGACCTGCTGTGTCTGATCATTTCTCTACCAAGTAGCTTTGAAATTAGAGTTAACCTGAGATTTCGGAGAATCTACTCATTTGCACATCAGTATCCTAGTGCTCCTCCTTAGCACTGGTGGTGTCCCAGTGTTACTTTTAGGATAAGGTAGCTAGCTTTGATCTTTAGCGATATGCGCACATTAGAAAGTTGGATGTGATCCTGGATAAAGTTCCAGGAGTGTTTTGGCCAAATGCACAAGGGCATGTGTTAGTGATGCAGTAAGAACAACCTGGAACCCACTCATCACATGCATGCACTATGATAGGCAAAGATGTGCTTTGAGCAGCTGCAGGCAGATTACACCAGCAGATGTGTAATTTTACTGCTGGAACATCACCTATTCCAGAGCTTCTGCCAGCGCTGCTACATTGGCCAAGGGCACCTCTCTCCCTGACCCTGCCTGGAGAAACCATGCCAGTAGGATCCTGCTGCACAAACATGGTCTTGGTGTGTGGAAAAAGGTCCTGAAGAGCAGTGCTGAGGAAGCGTGAGTCTGCTGGCTTTCAAAAGATGAGGTGAAGAACAGACCTGTTATAACACGTTTAAGACTGGCAGTCCTGTAATGGCACAGAGATGCAACCTCCAGTTTCCTTCAGCTTTTGACATTGAAGCCTGAAAAATTCAAGTGAGGGAAATAGTGCTGTTTGCTGAGAGCAACAGTAATTTATCATCAAAGAGTTCACAAGAAAAATGACAAATTCATCCTTGGGAATGCTAGCTCAGTCACCCAGCTACTGGGTTTCACAGTCAGGATCACTGCATGACAGCACCTTTGGATCTTAGTCTTCTTTGCATTCAATATTAAACAGAGGCTCTGGCCTTGTTAAGATGCAGTAATTAGTGTTCAATACATTTGTCCTTTAGGATTTGGGGTGGCTTTTTCAGCTTTTGTACTAATGACTTGTGGTACTAACACCCAGTGATAGCTAAATGTGGGATACAAGTGCTTTTCTGATGGATTTTGGCACTTACTGCTATGTCGTAGCAACAGAAATTATTTCTGGGTCTATCTTCTTAATGATATCAAGAACTGAAGTTCTTAGTGACACTAATTATGTTCTCAGCTGTGCCTCCAGTTTTTCCTTCCTCCCAGGTCAGACTCAAGAGTGCTTATAGAATTGTTTGGAGAAGAAATCCATAAAGGTTTCAAGCTTGCACCTCATGGAAATAAATGCTGTGATTTATTTCCTGTGTTAATGTCTGCTCACATAATTGAAGTGAAACAATTCCTATGAAATAGTTCTCTCTGAAGAGTGTAAGAATTGAAAAGTACCAGGTCAGGTGCACGGGGTAGCTCTGCCTCCTGTCATACGCAGGAATAAGTGATGGATGTGGACAGAAGAGTATGACAAGAAAAGCAAACCAGAAAATTACTCCAGTCTTCTCTCCTAGTCTCTCACTGTTTTGCACACATTTTTCCAGTTTTCCACTGGCCTGATCCAGTAGGTGCAGGGCTCTTAGCACCTCTCACAACCTGTCTTGCCTGGCTTCATGATAGATGTATTAATCTAGTCAGGTCCCTGGCATTTGACCTGAAAGCTGCAGAGAAAGGTGGACCTCACAGGCAACACTCGGTTAAGATGGGCTTCTCTTGGGGTCAAAAGCCACAAAAGAAGGGCTCATGTAAGTTGTGGAGGAGTGTAACATGAGTATGACTATTTCAATGTTTACTTTCAGAGAAACTGCTTGTTCTTAATCCCACTTGTGTTACATGTACAGCAATAATGTCTTCAGACTCTGGAAATGTTACATTTCCTTTTAAAAGCCCAGGGGTGTAACTCAGGCACACAATCAATGCTTGTACTCTGCTGATCTCGATTTCCAGACTGTTTCCAGCATTTAAAAGGCTGCTTCATTCATTTTTCTCCTATACCTAAGCAAGGAGTAACCAACATCTGAGTGGAGAAAATGTTAACAAATTCCACTGCTGGCCCTCTTTTGTCAGTTCTAGAATTGTGGTTGCTGGATGACATTAAAGTAAATTAACCCTGTAAAGACAAACAAACAAAACATCTCAAGAAAAAACCCAAAGGTTCTGAAGTTCAAATAATATACTGATATTGCCAAAGCACTGTGGGATTGTAATGAGTACTGTTGTTGCCAGTAAAAAGCCTTGTCCTCAGTCAGGAACCGTTCCTAACAACCCGACAGATGTCCTTTGAGTGTGGAAATGTGTGTTACATTGCTTTCCTATTTAACTGCTCCAATTTTATTTAGAGAGGAGGTAGTAGGGAACACCTTCAAAGCAACTAAAAAAGGTTAGTTTTGGGATAGGTAGAAGGCTGTTCTCTCACTGGGATCTTCAAAAAGCAAAGATTTGTAAAGCTTTCAAGATGACTGGGGACAGGATTGACTTCTTGTTAAATCAGATAGGGACCTAATTAGAGATTTATAAAAGCAACAAAGCACCCTGCAGCAGGCAGTTTCCCTGCTGGGAGAAAACTCACTGGAACATGAGGGTAAGGCTAATAGCAGCTACTGAGAAGGAAAAAAAAAGAATAAAAATCCCAAGTCCCTTTTAACTGTTTTAAACCCTCAAGCAATTGGACTTTGCTTGTTAGGGTTGAGAGGAGATAGCCTACCTTGTCGGATATGAAGGCAAGAGACTCAAATCTGTTGCCAAGGGCCACAGGGAAGGGTTGAAAAAAGACTGAGGTGGTCAGCAGATGAGCTGTTATCTCCCCTTCAAGCAGAGGGCTGAATTAGCCTTACAGTTGCTAAACTCAGGATAACAAGTCTAAAAGCCTAAAAAAAGCCTAAAGCTTTGCTTCCTCATTGGGAAAATAACCTTTGAATGGATCTCTGGAGCAACAGAAAGAGATCAAGGAAAATGTGTCAGTTTGGGATAATAAAGGAAGCAGAAGGGCCATAAACAGAGCAGATATGCATCCCTAGGCAGCATCCACCTTTTTTTCTTTCAGCAATTGACAGTGGCCCTCAAGGTGTTGTTACACATGATGGGTTCTCAGACTTGATACTGCATTTCTTGTTATTGCCATTTGCATAATATATGACCCTTTGCTTTTGTGTATATGAAACATCTTGTGATAGAAATGTGAACATGTGGGGGGAAATTATCCACATTCCATCTGGTTTGGTGCATTCAGATTCAAAATGGATATTTTCTGAATGCGTTTTTGCAAATGAAATACAAAGACTGGCCCGAAATTTGAATTTTGGCTTTCCTTTTTCTGTTGCAACCAATAAAGGCTGAAGTCTGAAAGCTGAGAAAGCTTCAGGGCAGCAACCTGAATAACTTCACTTACAGAAACATTCTGTCATAGAAAAAGGCATTCATAGCTCAGAAACAGCATTTCTGTGTTCAGCCCGAATTAGGCAGTCTGGCCAGGGTGGGCCTTTTTTTGCATTTTTTGAGTGAGTGAAAAAAATGCTCGTCATTGTTTGCATGGGTAAAATTATTATTATTTTAATACACTGCAACACCAAAAATAATGTCCTGAAAGTTTGGGAGGATTTTAAATGAGAAATAGTAAACAATGAAAATTAAAGAAAAGTCATTTACCTCTCAGCATGGTAAGCTTACTTATTTAGCACTGAAGAGGTGACAAAGGTCATGCCTGTGTATGATACCATTCTAGATGAAAACAAAACTTCCACTATTTTCCCTAATAAATGTTGAATGCTTTAGTAACGCTTGCATGCTTAAGTAATATATGCAGGCTCTGCTAGTTTAATTTTCATAAACTTGATTGATTCAAATGCTGATTTTACTACCACAGCTTTTATATCCCTGTCTAATCAAACTACATGTTTATTATTTCAATTTTACATATTTTAGTAATTGGGTTGTGTACCTTAATAGTACAGTAAGGTTTTGCATAGTTTACTAAGGAAAAAGCTGACTTGATACTCCTTCTCCTGTTTTAGTGCAGTATTTTTATTTTTTCTCAATCAAGCTAAGCTCTTAAGAAATTACTTTACAGGAGAAGTGTATGACAAGTTGAAGGGAATTAAATGAGACTCAGTTGACTCAATTCACTAGCTCTTGCATTCCAGCATTACTGCTGCTTATCACTTGGGATTCCTGCTCTGCAGCTGCCTTAGCCTTATATAATGTTCATGGCTTTCTAGGTTCGTGCAAGTGGACCCAATTCCTGTATTGTTCTTATGGCCTTCTACTTGGAAAATGGCTGAGTCTCAAACTTGCAACAAATACTGCTGCTTTTCCCTTTCCTGGAGTTTCACTTTTCAGACAAAATATTCAAATAACTGTTGCAATGTGAGGTGCCAAATTCAAGACTTCCTGTGAAAGTTAGAGGTGTATCTAGTTGGACATATAAAAAATGAGGCTTCCCAACTTGATAGTTAGCCTTACTAAAGCCTCCAGCTTTAGCAGTTACAAGTCTTGTCCTTTGAAACATATTTTGGTTTTGTTTGCTGATCTTCTCATCTGCCCTTATAACAAATTTTTTTTTTTTACTTTCTGATCCTACCTTATTTGACTCGCATACATACATACCATACAAGTATTTCAAGGAATGCTTTCATCTCTGCATATTTTTAAAAGATTGGTAACTGAAAAAGTTACAGTCCTAAGCCTGAGTTTTAGCACAGTGCAAAAAGGTTTTTTAGATAACAAATTATCAAAATATTCAGGTTGATTCAGGAATTTATTTTTGCTGATGCACTCCATTAAAAAATAGACTCTGTGAATTGCCAATGTTATTGGATAAGCCTAGGATTTCCAAGGAGAGGGATAACTCAGGTATCATTTGAAATGTATGTTTATGTATGTTTTATATTACCAGAGGGGCTGTTATGCTTATTTTTAAAATAGTTTCTGTGATCAATACATGAATTAATGTAATTTATTGATTGAGCTTTATGTGCTAATAGCTTGACTTCTAAGCCTCAGTGGTACTATGTTTTAAGCAAGTCCTTTATGTGAGTTTTATAAGCAGGATGATGACTTAAAGTAGAAGTGACAGGTGGATTGTACGTTGGCAAGAAGAAAGTGTAGATTGGTGGCAAGTATCTTTTCTCTGATGTTCTTCTCCCCTTTAGCACCCTTTTGGACACTTTCCAGCACAGGCATATTGCATCTCACAGGTTGGAGTGGATTTGTGGCTGACGAAGGCTTGAGTAGAAGGGCTCTGAGGAATGTGTTGGTGCTGCTGCAAGTGGCAGCTGTGATTTAGTGGATGGCAGCCTCTCTTGGGAGTTAGAATTGAACTGCCAGCTCAGTCTGGAGTTTAGGACGCTGGTGGAGCTGCAGTGTTTTGGGTGAAACTTAAAACCAAAGTTTTGTTTGTTTGTTTGTTGTCATTAAAGACTTCCGGCGAACATCCTCAACTAAGCTGTTGTATGGTAGTGCATTAAGAGTTGTTTTTCAGAAGTGGATTAAGAGATCCTTTTGTCTGGTTTCCTAAGCACTTAAGAATTTGGGGGATAAAAAAATACTATATAAATGTAAGTTACTATAATAATAATAATAAAATGAAAACACTCTCTTCTTAACTTTACAATCAGGAGCACATCAACAATAAAAGGAAAAAAAAATAGCTCAAGGCTCCTTTAATACATAAATTCAGACGACATTGACCAGATGTGGGTCAAGATCATCTTTAAGTCGAGGTTTGGACTTCAAGTTAAAGACTGAACCTTGTCTAAGATTCAGATTCAGGCTTAGTGGCAATGAAATTCCATAAGGATCTCCAGTGACATTTCATCTCAACACTGTGAAAATTTCATTAAATCACCTGTTTTCCTTAGGTTCTCATATTTTTCTTCATTTTGAAATAGGTTTCTTCTCCCTGGCTTGTGAAAGACGAGGGAGTGGAGGGATTGGATTTAAGTTTTCCGATATGACTTAGTGCTAAGCCCTGGACAGCAGGGGTTCATGCCTGGTAGTCTTCCTGGGGCCTGGTTTTAATGCAGGACATAGAAATAGGTTTGGAAGGAGAGAGAGAGGACACTGATATACAATACCCTGTAGCTTTACTGATCCATATTTAGCATAGCTCTGCAAGTCTTCACTGGTCATTTTTAAGACTCACATGGTAAGAAAAACTGTGTAGGTATTTAGCACTTAGACTTAGACCTAAACTATCCGCGCATCATTTACAATTACTCACAGTTAGCACTTGAAGAAGGCAGGGAAACACACGCCTTCAACCCATCACTTTCTAGCTCTGGGATAATCCATTTTGCTGAGTACTTTACTTATCTTTGCACAAGTCAGCACATTTCTGTCACACAGGCTGGTGGTACTTGTCTGGGCAATATAGTAGTTGATCAATACTCTCTGTAGTCATGGCATGAACCACTCTGCAATCCTCAAGTGTTGTCTTTGCCTCATCTCTTCCATTTACTGTAGGATCCGTCTGGGGACAGAATGGAGGTACTTTCTAGCTGGCAATTGTAAAAGGGGCTCTGTCCAGGTAGGCATGTCAAAGGAAGTTCCCCTCCAGAGATTAAAGTGGTGGAAAAAGCTAATTTGGGGATAACTCAGACAGCTGTATCACAGTTTGTGATACACAGATTTGTGATAAGGAACTGCTGGCAGAAATATTTAACTATTTGAAAACACAATTGACTAGTAATCATGAGCTATGGGGATCCTCAGGAAGAAATGCTGTCCAACAAAATGATGTGGCCTAACATCAGAAAGCTTGTGCAAATAAAAGATGATGGGGCCATCAGTTTTACTCACTTACACAGGGGCAGGTGGCTGAGAAACAAGAATTCTGTTCTGGAAAAATATTCCAGTGTTTGTCATTTGTTTTTGTCTTGCAATGCAATGAGGCCTCAAGTTCAACCAGTTTTAATAGCAGGAAAAAATTCCAGCTGAGAAGATCTAGCATTTTAACAGCTGAGGCAAACCTAGGATATGTGGTTGGTTGGGAATTTCATCCTGTGTGTTCACAATTTACCCTATTCCCTCTGACCAGTCACTTCATTCTGGATCTCTCAAACCTTTGTAAAATTTATGTAAATGACATCTTGTCATAAAATATTCTGATGGATGGATCTGCATTTTTCCATTAAAAATAGTTTAAAACATTCTTTACCCAATCTTACAGTAGGTGAGGAGACGCAAAGGAATGGCACTGTTTGAACAGCACGACAATATTCTGTAGGAAAAGCTGTCAGACCCAAAATTATATAGCTCATTAAATATGCAACCTAATCTGTCTGCCTGCTGCCAAAATCATGAACCCAGTGAACACAGTAAAAAAAACTTCCTCAAATATGCATTCAAGCTCTTGGTAGCATGCTAAATAACTTCAATTCTGTTAAAGCTACAAGTTTCAACATTGCCGCCCATATATAATGGGCATAACTGTGGAATATTTGCATGACTTTTTCTGTGTCTCTGGAGACAAGCAGAGTATTTGGGCTGAGAAAATCACAAGACTGCAACCAGGAACATCAAAATATATGCATACACTTTAAATTGTTCCAGCAAAGGAAACTCACTTTCATTGAAGTACTGTAAGTTGATCTAAGTGAGTGTTCTGATGTAATGAACTTTATCGCTTTGATCCCCATGAAGAATCCATCTGAGTCAGAGCCAGAAAAACATGTAAATCTGACACTACAATAGGAACATTTGTTTAAAATGAGTAACACATCTTGATAGAGTTTTTTTGATAGCTAAAACAAACTTTATGCAATACAGTCTTGAAAGCTTGTTGGAAAATGAATGGATAAAACATGTTTCAGCTCAAGAGTCAGCCATACAGTCAGATTGCTTCTTTCGTTTTGATTCAGTGTAATAAAAAGCTAAATCCTCTGAAGAGTTGTTGTACCAAACTGACTAGGTCTGTTATGGTGGAGCACATATTACTGTAATGAACCGGCTTCACACAGATAATTGTCATGGCAATGGAAACCAAAGCAGAGACACAGATGCTCGTTGTGTTCTGCTTGTCCTGCCAATGGTTGTTTGAAAGTCTGAAATCAAACAGAGAGATGAGCGTGTGTGCGTTAGGTTGCTGCACAGGGTTTTCTGGTTTTCTACCAGGGTTTATGCAAACAATTAAAAACATGTATTATCAAATAAAGCTTATGCTGCTTCTTTCCATCTATACCTTCCATGAATACACAAAAAAGAAGGCCCTGGCAACTGAAGGTTTTGGTAGTAAAATCTGATAGTCAGGAATATGTTAAGCACATTTATTTCAGAATATTTAAATGTCCATCAGCTTAACAGAGTTCTTTACAAAAATACAAAATTTAAAGCTCAATACACTCATAATGGTCATCAGAACTCTCAAGGAGAGACATCTGCAGCCAGTGCCCCTGCAGACTGTCAGCAGATATATTATCAATTAGCCAGCAGACTGGCCAAACACATCTGTGCTATGTTTTGCCTGAAGATTGCTGAATCACATTGCCTGGTACTCTAAAACAGTGATGACTCAGTATACTAGAAAGATGATGACCAAGCAAATATAGAGAAAAACCTGCTCCCTGTTGTGGAAAAGACTTGTTTTCAAACCATTGTGTACACAGTTGTGTTTATAACCTTTTCTTTATGGCTCACATTGAACTTCCCATGCAGTGAATACAAGTAGCCCTAGAGCATCGCCACCCAATTGCTGCAGTATCACTTCTTACACAGGAGCTGGTTAGAGAAACCTAATTTGTAAATACATTTTAGAAGATAAAGAATCAAGATACTATGGTTTCAGGAATAATCTGCGTTAATAATTTATGAAATAATTCAGTGAACAGAGTTAGCTCCATAGCTCACATTTAATAAAAGTATGAGACTTGAATGAAAACAATTGGAAGGAAAATGTAAAAACTTAAATTAGAAACACCCATTTTTACAAGATGCTGTGAGGGAAATGTCAGCAAGAAAATTGTGAGTGATTTTTTTGGCTCAATGGTATATGAACCTCCCTACATGCCATAATTTATGATTTCTTATAGGAACTGTAAAGCTGGCATAGCAAGAAACATCAGCTGAGGTGAGTGGCTGGCTGACAAACCGATTTAAGATGATGATAAGCACAGCGATGATGAGAGGATGTGCAGGGGTGAGATTTCCCCACATCTTAACTCCAGAAACGCTGATTAATGAATTCAGTGTAAGCCTCTTGCTTTTGGATGAGATAAAAGTATGAGCAGATGAGTAACAGAAGAGGGCAGTGAGGGAAGACAGTAAAGAGACTAATCTTTCCCAGCTGAGATGGGAAGGCTTTGTGGAAGGACTAATTTCAGGCCAAAAATATTATGAATAATAGCTATTATTTCTGTAAAGAGAACATTAGTTTTAAGTCTACAGGGAGGATTTCTAATAATAACACAGAACAAAACCTAACGGAAAGCATCCTAGATTTTTTTCTTTCATCCATAGGATCAAAACTATCAATGTGTATGGGCAAGAAGCTGATGAAATGTTATCTTCCATAATATGAATTTACTTCTTGATCCAAAGTGAAAACAAAACTCCGAAAAAATATGTTTTACTGTTTCCTCTCACTCTTATGTATGGAATATAATCTAGCTGTGGTCCTGTCCTTTTTGCGATTGAGGAATTCAGATTTTTCAAGCCTTTGGTCTGCATTGTAACCACTGGGCCTTGTACAGAAGGGAGCACATGGGGAGGCATGGGAAGTCCCCCCCACAGTGTGACTGTAGGAACATCACTTGGCATTGTTTTTTGCAGAACCTGTTTGCTGCAGATGGTGCTGAGACGTTTTACTAGGCACGGTCTCTTGTAGTGTGCATGCACGTGTACACAGCTCGTGTGTGTCTGTGTGTGTGTGTGTGTGTGTGTGTGCAAGTGCATGCAAGTACACTTGGGCATCTCACTTGCAAATGTAATCAAGCTGAATATGGATCCTGCCTTCTCCTTACATTTTTTGACTTGACTGACAGTGGTACCCTCCATGATCTTGTTGAAGGCTTTCAGAGCAGAAAGGCAAACATCTTGGGTTGCCACAGCTAAAGCGACTGGGGACATTCACAGATGGAGTATGTTGCCCACCTGGTTCAACTTGCTGCTAGAAGTTGAAATGCCAATAGGTTTAGATGAGTTTCAAGGATCATATTCATGGACTTGAGTGCTGATGTTCCACCAAGTCCCTTAAGGGGCTGTAAAAGGACACACAGCTCCTTCTGCTGTGCCTACCCTGGCAGGCAGAGCAGGGCAGCAGCAGAAGGCCAGCAGCTGTCCATGCTCTGTGATTCCTGCACACTCCCAAGCACAGGGATTGCTGTGCTGATTGCCCTTCCAAACAACACACAGACATGCTTCAGGGGAGAACATATGCCAGGGTCCATTCCCATCAGGCAATTTCAATTCAAACACCCAGAGTCTGAGGGATTGGGAAGGGAAAGAAGAGACTATGGTATGTAGAGCTGAGCTGAGCTGAGCTGAGCTGAGCTGTGCTGTGCTGTGCTGTGCTGCGCTGCCTGGCCTCAGGGCCAGAGCATGGTCCCTGGTTATTTTACTCACTAGACATTTCCTGTGTGTCTCAATTCTCTGTCTATTCAAGAGCAAGAGAAGAACTTTCCCGCTTTGCAAAAAATAAGTGCCTTTTTAATGTGCTACAGGAATAGGTGCTATTTCAAGTATTCACCAGAGATGAAGCCAGTATTTTTTTCAGTCTGCTGGGAGAGTGGATCTGTGGTGAGAAATCTTTGTCCTGCAATCCAGATTCTGTCTGAGTTTCAATCTGCAGAGATCTCCAAGTATGTAGTTGTTTGAGTTTGCTGTTCGAGTCTGGCTCACTCTTGATAGCATTTGTGCAAAGCTGAAGCTTGAAATCGGACCGGACTGGAAGGCGAGACAGCTTCAACTTCATTGCTCTGCCTGTTGGGTTGCTTCCTCTCTGGGCAATGTAAAAAAAGTCAACTATATTATTTTTCCTTTTCCATGGCCGGGGCCAAAGAATGCAGGAAAATTCGCCAAGAGTAGAAAAAAAATTGAGTTCTGCTATAGCTTCAGGGGTCCAGGATACTTGCCTTTCTCATCAGAGAGAGAGCAACCAGACTGATATACTATTTTCCATCAATCAAGTCAGCAAAGCCAGGCACAGCACTTCCTTTGACATCAATGCAGTGGTGACAGTTGTAGAGTTAATGCATTCCTTCTTAATGGAATACCATAAATCTAGGTTCAATGCTGCCAAAATAATGGCTGCAGTTCTCACTGGTGAAGTCAGCTCTCTCCCTGCATTCTCATTCTAAAACAATTTGGATATAGAACTAATAGTATTATTTACTGGTGTTAATAAGAAATTCTAAGGCAGTTTACAAGGATGGTTTACCTCTTCAAAGTGATGCTATTGCATCTTGGTTGAGCACACATCTGCCTTTTAATAATGGCATCATATTTAACAGCTTCAGAAGAATTAAATTTCTTGTTTGAAACCACTGGACAAATTTAGAAAGGAACAATTTATGTTTTTTTCCAGGACGATGTTTGGATTGTGTCAGAGACTCCCTAAAGCAAACACAGGTTCCTCAGGCTTAGTGTCTTATTTCTAAGGAAATATGTAAGACAGAATTCAAATGTGACAGTAGAGTATAGTGCTGATAGGGGAGGAAAAACGTCATTGATTAATTCACTAGCTGTATTATATTTGGGTGCCAATGGGGGAAAACCCCCAGGTATACCTGCTCAGGAAATCATCAGGTTAGAGTAAAAGATATGTTGGAGGTTCAAATGAAAGTCAGAAGACCTCTTTGCAGTCTCAGAGAACGGGTTTGCCAGTGGGGTGTGAAACCAAGTGGCTTGCAGAGGGAGGAACAATGGATGCACGGTCTGCATCACAGGGAAAAGCCCTGACACCACAGGCAGCAGAGCATCTACCGAGCATTTCCCTCACAGTATCTTAATCCTCCTCCTCCTCTCCCACAAGAATTTACTCAGTCCCCAAGGGGATGTTATTTGGGATTGTATAACTTGCTGGAGTTAAACAGCTTTATAGCACTATTCAGGCACAAGGCTTTACCTCTCACTTACAAGTTTATTTCGCTCTGCAGGGATCATAAAGCAACTTTCAAATTACCAGCCAGTACTGCTGGGGCACAGAAGAAACCATTGTGGTACAAAGTCCACCGAGCATAGGATGTAAGTGTAGCAATCCTTTTAACCCCTCTCTGCATGGGAATCTGGAAACAGATGGTAAATGCCCGAAGGATAGGTGGTGCTGAGCGGGAGGGAAGGAGGTGGACCATGAGCATTTTGGTTCAGGTAATCTGTATCTTGGTTCAGTGAACTTCCAAAGTGCAAGCATGTGACCAGGGCTTCCTCAGAGGGCGCCCCCAGTGAGAGCAACAACACCACTGCCTTCCTACCCACTGGAGAGGACCTCACCAACATACAAATGGTGACGAGAGCAATGCCCTAATGCTGCCCACCCTCTAAAGGAAATGAAAATTATTGCCCATATTTAACAGTAGTCTATTAAATTTGGTGTTTGACTTAAGCATCCACAAGTAATCATACAAAATCTCAGCTTTGGTTGTTCTTGCAGACCTAGACACTCACTTTCAAAGCAAATGTGCAGGATGCAAATAAAACATAAGCAGAAGGTAGCCTAGTGGGTCCAAGCCCTGAAGGCATATAACGCATTGATTCAATTTTTGGAAGGCATTTCTTGTTTATTAAACCAACCACTTGAATTTAATTGGAAAGTAAAGTCTTGATCTTGGCACATCTAAATCATAAATATTCAAGTTTCGTTTAGCTCCTAAATAAAGCCAACAGCGAAGGTCAGACTTGGAGAGGGATAACAGGACTTGCATGCTCTCAGTTGGGTGAAAGCTGTTGGTGGTAGCTCAGATCACAGGACATGAGTGGAGGAGGAGTGACGCTGGCTCCAGTTGCAGACACTTTGTTCCGGGTATGGGGAGGTCGGCCTTTGGTCCAGACCTATGAAGACATAACGGCAAAGAAGCAACACACACGAGATTGCTCGTGGCACTGTGCTGATGTGAGTGTTTGACTTCTGGGCCAGACAGGCTTGCATCTGTCCAACTCAGTGCATGGGCTCATGCAGACAGGCATGCACTAAATCTGATCCCAGGGCCATTCCCCCACAGAACCACAAACACATGCGCACTCGCTGCTTTCTAGAGCATACCGGATGTTAATGAGCAGAATAATTTGTAATTACTTGACTACTGCCTTTTTTTTTTAGCTTGTGGCTAATGTATGAAGGCACTTCTGATCATAACTATGCCAATAACCTATTGTCACGTCAGCTATTGCTAACTGCATTTACTGAAACAAAATATTGATGGAGTTCTTTTTTATTGCATGGAAAAAATACCAAGTGGGCATGCTTTCAAGAATCACAGTCAGAGTACAGTATGTCTGCATTTAATTATGGGGTTGGAGCAATTAACACTTGGGCTCTGCTTTGTTCTGTATTCCATGGCTGGTTGTTGAGAAAATACAATTCTCAAAAGCTTGCCTTTTAAAACGTATTTAGCCTATTTTTAGTTAGCGTGAAGGGGTTTACCTACAATTGCTTAGGGCTATGAAGGTTGGGCTAAGACTCAAGAGACCCTGATTCAATCCAAAGTGTTCTTTGTGACAGTGGAAAAGTCTTAATTTGTGCTGATATCTCACTGTCCTGCTGGAGACTAATTCCTTGCTGTAAGGGAGGGATTCCATTAGCTGTAAAGCGCTCAAAATCTGGGCTACTTTAAAAACATTAGTGTTTTCTCAGGTTTTATTATTAATGTATGTCACTAGTAACAATTTACATCAGGCTTATTCACTGATAACTAGAGACCCTTAAACCAAAACATTACACAATGTGAAATGTATATAGCTTTGCTTCTCTTTCATTAATTGTCTTAAACATCTAAGTCTTACCTAATTCAAAACTATATATCTCAAGTATGTGTCTTAGATTAAAACATAAATTTCGGACCCACGGAAATAAAAAAAAGTTATGATACTAAAGATCTCCTTTTTATTATTTCCCCTCACAACTTCACCTTGCAACACTTTCTTAATTGCAAAACAATTTTGGCTTGAACTTCTGTCTCTCAGTCTGCTGTACTGTGACCTAAAGAACAGTACATACACATGCAGAAATTAACTGGTCCCTTAGGAGTACTCTTGTGCTGGAGAGTGAAGGAGGAGAAGGCAGATTTGCAAATAGCTATATTTTCTTTCACCAACTTAATTGCTTCTGTTTGGAACTTTTAAAATCTCACCTTACCATGCAGTCATTTTCAAAGTGAGCACAGCATGACTGACCCAAAAAAAATCTGTTTGCTTTTTTATTATAATTTTGGTTGTGATATTTTATTAGTGGAGGCTGCAACACCTCAGAGGAGTAACAGTCGGCTGGTTGTGGCACTTCTGGCATTTCCTAAATTATACTCCGATTAACTCTGCTATATTAATAAAGACCTTTTAATATGCTTTTGTGAGAATAATTTCCTAGGGATTTCAAGAAAGCATATGGAAAAACAAACTGCATCACACGGCATCACACTGACACTTCTGTGAGTCATCAGCAGAGTTGGACCTTTGGATCTCTAGCAGGTGAGTTAAACAACTAACCAATAATAATACTAAGCCATCATCATTCTTGAAGATTAGTACTAGAAATATTTACCAGTTTTCATAGTTATTTGTTGACAGAGGAACAGTGAAACTCAGGTTGGGGTTTTCAGTCATCATTTATGGCTCTGAAAGCATCTTCCCATTCTCAAGTACAAGCCTTTGCTAGACCACTGGAAATGAATGCCTTTTACAGAAAATTTTCCATTCTAACAGCCCTCCAGTATTATTTTTCTTTCTATAATCCTTGATACTTCAGTTCAAAATAAAGGTTAAATGATGATAATGGTGGTACAAAACAGGTTATCACAGTCAAAAGGGACTCTTGGGTTTTTTGCAGCCATGCTCACCGCATTTCTTATCCAGCAGAGTGCATAAACTGCACACAGATTCCCACATGCACACAATCCTTTGCACAGTCCTTTGATCTTTGACAGGAATCTTCAGACACCCTTTGGAATGGGAGACACTCTTGCAGTCTGTTACAGTTGTGGGTATATTTTTGGTTTGGAGTAAACGATCTAGTTAGAGGATGTTTTCTCATTCTTAAAATGACATTAAGTCCTCAGAAGGAGATGAAAGTACATCACTGAAGCTTTGTACTTGTGGGAATGTTAGCCATTTATAATTGTCTGGAATAAAATAAAAATGGAAATACTGAAAACATGATGCATAGTAAACAATCACAGACCTGTAAGACATGTATTACTCATGAACACAGGATCAAACAGCTGCTTTTCCTGCCTTTTACAATGTGTTCCTGACATACAATTAACTGTATTTATTGCACTAATATCTCACTTAATGTCAATTCCTCACCTCTGTCTGTAATTTCTTCTGTTCAGATTCAAGGATTGTTCAGGGCATTTTGTCCTATAACATCTTACCACTCTTTTTTAATCTCTGAGGGTCTAACTCTCCAGAAATTCCTACTCTTGTCCCTGCCCTTCTTCCAGTTGATAATGTGTTTTAGTCTAGCTCTCTAAAACAGACTTTTACTCCCAGCACAGGAGGTGCGACACCCTGCTCAAGTTAAGGATTGCAGCATCAGGAACCAGAGTTTGCAAATTGTTGCCTGATTCTTTTTATCGGCTCTCCAGAGCTCCCATGCACCAGAGCGTGACCACAGCTGACTCCTCTTGGACCCAAAAGGGACAGAGCTAAAAGGCAGCAGAGAAACAAACCTCTGTTGCCTTCTCTGATTACAGCTGCAGAATGATTTTGAGAAATTGCTATTGAGAAATACATCAACATATTGTTGATGCCTTTGGCTTAGTGAGTGATGATCTAATTTCTGTTCAATTGACCAGCAGCCAATTCACATTTGGATCAAAGTTTGAAATGTAGCTTGTTTCTTATTGGAGTGAGCTGGTCATTATAAATGTGAATCATAACAACCCTTAGCAAGGGATTAATCCTGCAAGATGCTGAACACTCTGTGAGGGAGGACAGGTGCTCAGTACACCACCTGTCTTGTTCTTCACATTACCAAGTCACACCGTTTCTCTGAATCTCATCTGCCAAATTATTCATGAAGCCCTATCCTGTAAATACAGACATTCATACAGACAAATATGTTGTACTGTTCACTGAGGAAGGAAAAATTAGTTGTACTCAAAGACCCTCATTCACACCTGCATTATCATAGACTTAGGTCAATCTAAACCCATTGCTAACTCAAAACTGTGGGAAATGGTCTTTCAATGATTTGTCTATTTTACTCTGATTTCTGTCACAGATCACCAGAATAAACCAAATGCCTTGGCCAGTCACAAATAGATCTATCCTACTTTTTTTCTAAGAATAAAAAGCTGCTTTAACTTAATAGTAGCAGTTGCATGACACAAATTAGAAAATTACTGGAATTAGTTAAGATAATAAAAATAATCTGTGTCCCTCATTAAAAGTCTTAACAAGACTAACTAAAATTGAAAGGAACAGTTAAAAGATCAGGGTCAACATCTGTTTAATTTTTAGCTATTTTAATTCTAGTTCATGATTATTTTAGAAGCTATCCTAAAGAGTCAAAGGAGAAAGAGCAATGGGAAGAAGGCAGAGTTCTTCAGGGGACAATTCATCAGTTGATTCAACATATGGTGCATGAGAAAAAAAGCAAATAGAACAGAGTTCTCTTAGTCATAAGCTAATAATAAAGTCTCTAGCCACTGTCCAGGGTACGGTCAGGCCTTCAGCACTTTGAATTTCTGACTGGTGACACATTGGTAGAAATCCAGTGCACATGAAGAACAGGTTGCTGTCTCTGGTGAAAGTTGCACTGACAAGAACCACTCACAGTATCCCAAAAGTTCCCATTTTGTCACTCAGTGTCCCCACGTTCACAGCACCTTAGTTCAGCATGTAGCTAAGGGACTTCCATGATGAAGAATAGCTGATGAAGGCCCTTGTGCAGTCAACAAAGGCATAGATGGGGAACTTTTTAGAGGATCAGCCATATTTCTTCTGGACTAAGAATAGCTTACTTTCTTTACCCCATAACCATTCCAAAGTCATTTGGCTTACATCAGTGTACAGTAAAAAAGCTTTAAGAGACATCAAATGAGCTCTTCCTTATGGCCTGACCAAAAAGAAGAAAGTAAACTCTTCTGTCTTCTCCTTAGTTTAACTTCTGCCTTAGATGTTTTCTGGGGCCTGAGATCTCTAAACTCAAAGATGAAGAATGGAGCACACTAAAAAGGATGAGTTCCTTCTCTTCTTTCTCTCTGAGGACTCCTCAGGCTTTTCTTCACTATGTGAAGTAGAGCAATCTAGCTACCCTTTTTGCATTACGAACCTTGCTAATAAAAACCAAAATCAGGCAATAAAAGTACACTTTCTCCTGATGCTCTGTTTTCTCTTTCTTTCCCTCTCCCTGGCCCCACCTGTACTAACACAGTCACACTTTCAGTAGCCCTTACTGGCAGCAATGCAAGCTTTCAGATTTTATTAAGAAGGCTAAATCAGGAGTTTATAATAGTCCTTTTATACTTTTAATGTTGCCCATTTTACTGCTGCTTTAACATTCACTGCCCAGACCTGGCTTGTATTCCATGTTCCCAGATCTGAACAACAGAACACCCCTATTAATTTAACCATGTCCTTTCTATTCCTACATTTCTTAAGTAGTACAGCTGTGACTTTGTCTTAATTTCCCTAAGGTCCTTAAACATCTTTCACATCCATACCTGCAGTCACTGCCAAGGTAGAAAGTCAAAGGAGAGTCTGCAGTTCCCTGTGCCTTCGAGAAATCTGCAGTTGTATGTTGACTTTGCATCGTCAGTTGGGAAAACACATCCTCTAGAAAAGGGGAATAGCTATTAGGTGCACTTAATGCTTTGACAATGCCAAAACAAGGCTCACCCAGTTATGCTGGTGCTTGAAGGAAGGTCATGGCTTTTCATACTTAATTCTGACTGAAGAACAGGTTTCGACTGTTTTGCTTCCTGATCTTGGTATCTGATTTCAAACTGCAGTCCATGCAAGGACCAGCCTTCTTTCATGCACCCATCTCTCAGGTTTGGATACCATTCAGCAGCCTGGTGAAGATGTCAGAGACAAGGAGATGGGGAGAAAGAACAGCAGAAAATCTTGTTCATGTCGGCTGCCTGTGCTTTGGTGATGGTCTCTAAGATCCTTCTTTGTGCAGTTGATTATGGAACCAGATTTCAAAAAATATTTAAGGCCTCTAAAACCACAAGTGACTGGGACGTTTTCCAGAGCTACCTTGCCGCTAAACTGTAACCAGCAGTACAGCCAGTGGATGTACCAATACCCAAACTTCAACTCAAACAGGAATTTAGGCCAAAAGTGATATTCAGAAAGCCCCTGTTCAGATTCTGTTCCCTGACATGCCTAAATTCGCACGGGGGCTGCCATGGCTCTTTCTTGAATTTAACTCTAGCCATCTACCTGTGTTTGCTGATATTCACAACCTTAGATAAGTTGCCTGTCTGGACTAAAATGCCTGAAACAAATATTGATAGAGTTTGGGATGCACGCCACTCCTTAGGCACACTGTTGCTTAAGGCGAGTCAAAGATTTGTCATGCTCTTTGTAAAGTTAGAAACCTCAGAGAGAAAGACATTTGCACAGAACTGCTCCTGAATGGAGATAGGTCTTGCTCTGGGGTTATGCACCTATGTACCTCTTCATCCTCCACACATTAATGAACAAAAATAGTGTGGTACAGCGTGACCTCCCTGCAAGCAAAAACCAAGCACCATCGTGTACCTAAATGACAATACATTAAGATCATTATCGTATTTAATATAGTCAAACTTATCATTAATCAGTAAAACCAGCAGCAGCATTATGTTCTTCCTTAAGTGACAGATTTGTCAATAGAATAAAAAAGCCTTTATATTGAGACATGATGACATAAATACAGGCATCTTCATGGAATATCAAAAATAACAACAGTCAGAAAGGAGATCTCTTTTACCAATAAAGAAGAGAAAAGATGAGGTATTGACTAATTTGCTGTAAATCTGTCTTTTGCTCTCTAATCAATTGTTAGCAATCAAAGGCCACCTGGCTTAATTGAGGCTAATTTTCAGGAAGCCTGATCTGGCATTCCTTGTGCACTGTTTGGTTGAAATGGATGTAGGAACAAGAAAACCATAGCACCAGTAAAGGAATGAAGAAAACCTGTCACTAAAGTATTTTTTAAACATCCATAAAACCTTTTGTTTTCCAGTGGCAAATGCAAAATGTGGCAATTGGTGATCATTCAACAAACTAGCAAGAAAATAATGCTTTTCTTCTCCTAAAGGCTTTTAGAGAGTACATGGACACATACAAAATCACAGCTGTATTTATTTTTTAAAGCCGAATGGCATCAGGCTAGAAAATTCAGTGGTTTTCTACAACCACCATCATAAAGATATCTTCTGGCATGTGGGTCATAGAAAGACTTTAGAAGATTTCAGCCCAATAGGGTAAATGAATATTCTACACAAACACACTTCCTCTTTGGTATTGGGAAATGTTTTAGTGGAAGCCTAATTAGAGCCCTAGAAACTCTCTCTCTTCTCTGCAGGAAGATCTCCTCCTGTTTGAACTCTTTACATGGCTCCATCTTCCTTGCAGAAGCAGATGAGCAGCTCCAAAACTTGTTTCTGAAAGGACATGACACCATTTACAAGGGCTTAATGTTTTGGGGGCTTGGTCTTGGGGTCATAGCAATGGTCTAACTGCAGTCTGCTGATAGATAAAGCCTATGTTTTACATTCTATCTGAGTAATTGTAATAAATATTGATAGGTGTGCTCTGTTACTAATTTATTTCAGGCAGAGCATGTCTCTGAAGCTGTGGGACGACCTTGACAGAGCAAGCAGTGCTTACCAGGCATAAGTATCTCTGCTGAGGGCATGGCAAAGGCCAGGGGATCCTGTCAACACAGCTGAAAGATACTGCTACTCAACAGGAGCTTCCTTGGTGCTACAGAAAGGTAATATATTGCTTAAAGGCAGAAATTTAAAAGTATTACTTCAGTATTTTTCAGGATTTTTCTCAAGCAAGGTCGTTGAAAGATGAAATAGAACTGGAGCATTGGAATTAGGAAATGAGGCATTTCATTCCTTTACAAGGAGAGGATGTGTCATTCCTAGCCTGGTCTTCTTCCTGAGGTTTGAGCCTTAGGTCTGGGTTTACCACCAAGCTGTTTGGGGCGGTGCTGTCCTCACCAGCACAGCGCTGTACTTACGTGGTGTGCCACAGACAGATCCTGTCTCTGTAGGTACTGTAGAACCCTGGTTGGTCTCATCTTTTTATAAGATTAAGGCTTTAATCTCAATTTCAATTTCCTCCATAAAATTGTATGCAAATATTTTCCTAGCTCACAGACCTATTACGAAGGGGATTGCCCTCTGGGTGGTTGCCATTTAGCTTGGCTGCCTTTACTATAGACTTTACTGGTTGGCATCAGAGTCATTTTTCATGTACAGACCCATCTGCAGTGGTAGCAGCAGTTTTTCCCCCAACTTTGCCAGGTATTTTTGCATTTCAGTGGTAGCAACCTATTTGTAGCACTTGGTTCATTGGTTTCTTAGAGTACCTCCATAGCTCATTTACTCATAGCATCACTGAACCTGAGCTGAAACTCAGGAATATATTTTGTTCTCCTCCTCTGCTCCAAAGTGGAAATGCTTTGAGAACAGTCTTTCCAGCCCCTAGTTGTTTCTCTGCTGATTAATATTTGACCATGAAGTTAGCTCAGTTGATTAGAACATGGTGCTAATAACGCCAAGGTCATGGGTTCATGCAGGTTTGATCCCTGCATGGGCCATTCACTTAAGAGCTGGATTTGATGGGTCCCTTCCAACCCAGAATGTTCTGTGATTCCGCATGTAGCGAGGGTTTTGGCTTTTCTGTTCTAGCTGACAAGATCAGCCCCTCTGTCTTGAAGTACGGTACTCAGAACTCATACACCATCTCCCCAAAGCGACTGTTAATTTAAATAGCCAAAATGATCATGCTTTACATTACGGTTCTACTTGTGAGTAACTGATAAAGAACTAATAAATTTTTAATAGATGTTGTAATAATTTGTTAATTGAATATTATTACAACAGGCTAAGAGGCTTCAAATAACCATAGCATGAAACTGTTGTTATTCTTTCTACTCATGTCCTTAGCAGGCACATTTAATTTAAGCTGTAATACATGACCCTGGTGGCAGTAATATGTGTTTCTATGTAGCTACACCTCTAAGTGCTTCAAATACAGAACTTTGCAACCCCAAAGTCTTAAAACAACAACACACACACACACACAAAAACCAAGCACAAAAAATCAAAACACTTTAGAGTTTCAAGGAAACCTTCCTCCATATCTTGTAGGTCAGCTTCTTGATGGTAGTGAGATGTTTTGAAAATGGACGACTTGTGGCTTCTCACACCAAATATAACAAGTGCATTTTCTCTGTGTGTGTTTCTCTGAGGTACATGTCACTCTTTTAGTGACAAGCTTCTGAATGCTGCAGAGAATCATGTCAGCTGCACCCTCTTTATCTGCTAGACTTCTAAGTGTACTTTTGGCTGATAAATATAAAAAATGAAATAGTAATGTTAACAAATATCTCACTCCTCTCCAACTTTTCCCCCCATATCAGCTTTACTATAGGAATGAAGGTCTGGAACATCTGCATGACTGTCAAGGGAGACCAAGTTGGCAATGGGTCAGAACATTATATTTCCTAAATGGAACCTATACCAATGGATGTCTGATCACACAAAAGTCTTGTATATTCCAGCCTCAATGCACTGTATCAGAGATACTTCTCCTGCTCTGTATTCCCTGTGTCTGGGTTTTTGTCATGCAGCCCCATTTTACCCAAACAATGCAAATGAGCTGTAAAATATTGAAAAATCTTATCTGCACTTTTTCACCTTTGAGAAGGAGCTGGGGATAAATTCTGATCCTCACTGCAAGTAGCAACTATCTCCACTTAAGCCAGCATGGTGCCGCTACTTTCATGGATATAAGACTGGGATGATTTTGGCAGAGACAGAGCAGGGGAGACCCTGTTATGCAGTAACACCTCTGTTCTGGAAAATTTTCCACTGCTGATAAACAACAACCAACTAGCCCTCACTCACTATTGCAAACTTGCAGTAAGATTTATGCTGATCCTGCTATTGAAGGGGTTCATTAAAAGCGACAGTGATGCTGGGACACTGGAGGAATCATGGTAGTGTTCTGCAAAAACACCTCAGCATGCCCACTCCAGCATAACCAATGGAAGGTTTTTTCTATGATGAAAAAAGAAAACTGCTGCCTTTTCAGTCCATTCCAATAATGTGCTTCATTCTAATCAGAAGGAGAAGTTTATACCAAACAAATGCTCACTTTCTTCACTTCCCTTTTCACATCAGTCACTGTCAGCTTGATATAGAAAATATGGCTGTTAATAGCTTGCAGTGGAGCAAACATTTGCATAACTGTTACCTCAGAGCCCATAACTCCGAGCTAATTGGCTGATGGTGATTAAAATGATTAAGTGACTGTAATTTATATGATTAACCAATTAAGCCATTCTCCTGTGATTGGCCCAGGGTAGGGTCTGGGATGCGATCTTGTTTCCCAGCATGCATGCCGGCAGTGCACGATATTAAATATTCTTTTAAATACTTGCTGTTATTCCTGCCAACAGCACTCAAGGTGCTTTAAAGGTATTTTAATTACTCCATATCATTTGTGTAGCACAGAGAGTCATAAGTTGAAGGCAACCCATGAATTATTAACAAAATAAATCTAGCATTGGCTAGGATAACACAGAATTACTGAAAGCAGTAAATAGGACAGTGAATTTGATCATCCAGAACTGATGGATGACTGACTGGTGTAAATACAGGCAATATCACTGCCTTGAACAGAAGTTACGCTGATTTATCCCAGCATGACATCCAGATTTTGACCCTTGGAAACTGAAAGTTCACCAGCAGGTCTGAAAAAAAAGGTAGACAAAATTAATTGCAAATCCTTCTAGGTAAAAGAAGCAACTGACTTGGTTAATTTGTAACCAATTCCATTAGGAGTGCATTTGCCAAGGGAGTGAATGTTGTTTGAGTGAGCTCTGGTTCTTGAAAGAGCAAGGCAGGTGGGCAGGAAGCAATAATTAAGCATATTCTCTGTTAATCTCCGGCTAGGTACACTGAAGGGAAATCTTGCTGTAGTTTCATCCCCCTCTTTCCTTCCCCCTACCACCTTCCTGCGGGTTGCTGTTACAAAACAAGGGACTGTTCCATTTCCAGTTTTTTCCCCTCTCACCTCCTACCAGCAGACAGTTTAATTCCATGCTTCCTGAGGCTAAACACATCACCTTCATTCACATTACTTTCAATTTCAGCTGCTGTGTGTCCTGAAACTTTAAATCAGCTGCCAGTTAGCATAGTAATTCTCAGTTACTGACTCTCGGTTCTGATTCTACAGCATATTAGTCCTTTAAGAGATGAGAGCAGTATGCTTTTCTTTTCAACTTACCTGTGATCTGCTTTGTGTTTTCTGGTCTTTCTTGACTGATAATTAAATGTCAACATAATATAGAGGACTAGTATTTTACTGTCATGTGGGTTAACTACTTCCATGTGCAGTTTTGTCCAAAACAGTGGCCTTGGCAAACAGGAAAATATTACACTTAACTGTATTAACCATCTTTGTGTTGCTGGCTGGGTATTCCTAGTGCTTCAGAGGATGGTGTCTTAGGGCATGGTATTGAATTCTTAGGGTAAGCAAGGTGTGAAAAGTCAGTTGTTTCATGGAGGATATAAAAATCTGAACAACGTCTTTTGATTTGAGTGGTTTGTTCAAAATGGCTTTGTGAGGAAGACTGTAGCATCGAGATGTCTGCTTTAGGGTACTCTGCAAAAAAATTAAATACATTGCCAATACTCCCATGCCAGGCCTATAGTGCTTAGCCTATGGTGCAAAGCCAGAAATTCATCTTCTGGCTTTGTCTGTTGGATGACATTTTCTCCATATTGCTCACAGAAAGTTCCAAGCAGTGCTCTGAGGGTGTCTGTGAAACAGCTCATGCAGCTTCAGTCCTGAAGTTTGTGGACACGTGTACCTGTCTGTCCATCACACTACTGATATGCCAGAAACATTTTAGACTTAACCCTGAGAAGAGTCGCGGAAACTTCAGCTCCCACCGAAGTAAACAGCTACAACTTAACCAAAAACGAGAGCAGTAGTTGAAGCTGAGGGTGGGGCACAAGAGACACTGTGTGTGACCTTGGCCCGTCACCTCACCCCTCCTTGCATCCCTGTTCCCCGTTGTCAGAGCGAGGTACTGCTCTTTCATCACTCCTAGCAAAGCTTGAGGACAAGGCCATTAATATACATAATGCACTCACACAGTAACAAGATGACGTCCATGGAAAAGCTTATAAATAAACATAAATAAGGACCTGATAAGTAAAAGGCTGGGTCCTGCCCAGGCTTCAGTGAGACCTATAAAGGCCACACAGAAAATGCATCTTAAAATAGACTATTTGAAGGTCGTAGCCTCCTGCCCTTACCTGTCAAGACCTGAGGGGAGGCTTTGCCTGTGAAGTGATGGCATTGCTGATGACATCAGCACTCTCCATGCAGGTTTTGGCAGGTGTTAGCCATTCGTTTCACCTTTGCTACTGTTCACCCAGGAATTTCTTCAGAGTCATGACTCGCCGTGTGCTTTCATGGCAACTACCATTTAGTTGTATGAAAAAACAGATTTCTGCTGAAGATCTGCTGCCATGATATCAGAACTTGAGAAAAAGCAGAACCTCTAACTGATTCTTTTGACAGGTTATAAAATATTAAAAGAGGGTAAAGTTTTAAAACTCATTTTTACGTATCTCTCTGCAGCCAAGTGCTGCTGGCCTAAGGGATCAATGAATGAAACATTACATAGAAACGCTGAATTCATGTTATCCTTGATAATCTATATTTCAAAAATGAGACTGAGCTCTTAAATGACCCACACATGGATTTGATCTGCTCCTCCCTTTTAACTTGCTCTTCAGTAGCCTGGCTTTAAAAAAATTAACTGTTTCAGTAATGTGGGAGTCCTTTCATTCCTACAGTCTTCTGATTAGTTCCAATAAAACTGAATAGTAATAAAGTTAAAATCCATTAGTGGCTACAAGACACACAACAGAACCTATTCTGGTATTTTTAAAAATGTAAAGCCATTATAGTCTCCTGTGAAACTTTCAATTTAGCACAATTATTTTCCACTTTTTGCTTTCTTGCTTTTTTTTTCTTGTTATTTCAAGCCTCAGCAACATGAACATCATTTCCCCATGTACTACTATAAAAACTGTTCTGTCAGAGTACTGCAGTAGTGGCTCAACATGACTGAAAAAAAAAAAAAATTAAAAAGACCAAGCTATCTTAATAAGAATTATACTGGTTTGGAACATGTAAGACTTCATCTACATGTAAAGAGATGCTAAAGGAGAGGATCTGTAGAGGGAAATTTTTTCTACTGAAGACCCAATGTCCACATTGTCTATGTCAGGGCTGGGGGGCAACTGGAAGAGTTTTCAGACCAGCACAGGTAGGTTTCTGTGAGTTACTGGAGCACTCTGTGTTGTCCCAAAGAAGATCTTGCAGTTTGGTTTTACCCAAAATGGTCCAACTTTTGCTATGAGGCAACATTCCAGTGCAGCTCCAACAGCCTGTGTAGGAGCTCAACCTCACATCTCATGCTGCTTCACAAAATGGTGGAAACACACCCTCTCAGCTCCTGGTTCCTCATGATGCTTCCTAATCATCAAATTCCAAATCTCCTCAGAAATGCAGTGCATCTCTGAGGGTAGTTTTGACCCAATGTGATGTTTGCACCAACTCCACTCCCTAAGGCAACTGAACAGTTCCAGAGCCCCAGCACTCAGCAGCAGGGTCAGGTCCCCCACAAAATGCTTTTTTAAAAAGGAGCTATGTGGAGGAATCTCCTCTTTTCTGGGCTAGTTCCCAGGAGGGATGCCCAGCCCAAAGGGCCCAAAATCCTGATCTCCCTCATTGCTGGGCAGCCAGCAGGGCTGCAGGGAAAATTTCCTCGGAATTTTAGCACCTCCAGCTGAGGAGGAAACTAGCCCTGGCTTTATCTTTCCCTGGTTAAATACCTTAACCACTAAACACCTACACAAAAGGACAGGCAACCCCAAAACCTCCACCAGCAGCCAGGTTTTAAAAGGGAAGACAGATTAACACAGTGCATAGATGAGGTAAAAACCTCCAACAAGTGCTTGGATCAGAGGGTTTCCTCACAGGAAAAACAGTAGACTTTCTCCTCCTGAGGAATAATTGGGGGCCTGGCAGGTGTGCCTGGTGCTTAAAATAAAATAAAAAATTCCATGACTGCACTTTTCAGTGAAGTCCTCTTTTCCTGGATGAAAATCAATTAACTCTTCACTGTGCCTTGAGGCTAACAGACAGGAAAGAGATTAACAACAGGAAAGGAGACTTCAGCTTTATTGTACAGCAGCATAGGGCTCCCCATGCTTGATCCACTCCATGAGTGCTCTAATCCAGGGTCCTGTCTCAGCCGTGAAGTCCAAGGCATTTAAGCACATGCTTAACTTCAGGCATGGGAAGATTTTCAACAGCCTGGTGGAAGTCTGGCATTCCCTCTCCTCCTCCCCCAGCTTTGGATGGGAGTTCCACACCTAATTGTTTTCTACCCCTTTGAACATTTCCACTCAACATGCTTTCCTAGGCAGCGAAGAACTGCTGAGCAGGGGCCTTCTGGAATAACTGCTCTTTTAGGGAAGCGGCTCGTTAGCCCTCTGTCGTCTAGTGGCTGGCTTTTGTCCTGGGGCATCAGGGTTTATTTGCATGCTAGGAGAAGTCTTTTTTAAATTCAATTTAGGATGATGCCAGCCATTGTAGCTAAACGGTCTTTCCTTTTTCAGTCGATTAAGTAGCTGGCTAAAAGAAAGGTCTGTGTCACACTGGTTAGGCACTGTTAAAAAAAGAATTGAAATAAAAAGTTAAGTTGTGCCTTAATTATATTGACTGCCTTTCATTTTCCAATAAGGATAGAGAGTAACCAAAAGTGCTTGTTCCATCTTTAGACTAGACATGATGCTGTATCTTGTTATGAGCTGTTAAATTCATCTTATTAATGCAAATCCTCTCAAAATAAGAGAGGCTTATGTACTCCTTATCATTCTTAGCTATTTCCAAGCTCTCCAGTATCTGTTATGTCATCTTTGAGATAGAAAAACAAAAGAATTCTCACAAGATTTATACCATGCCACTATAATAGTCCCCGGATTAGTCTCTGTTCTCTTTTTTTTTTTCCTCTTTCTTTTTGCTAATTCAGATGGTTCTAACAGGTGATTGCAGCACCACTATAGTGAGATCAGAACCAGATACGATTACATAGTTCTCATACATTCATTCATTTATAATTATGTTTTGAGACAGATAGGTAATTTTTAACACTAAGATATTGCTCTTATTGACCTGCATGCATGAAATGTCAGTGGTCTGCATCTGTGTGTAAAAAAATACATCAGGACTGAAAATGTGGTATTTTAATTAGCCCTTTCAAAAATTTGACAAACTCTGTTGTCATCAGAGTTTTCTACTGAGAAGTCTTCTTTTTCACACTGAAAAAAAAGGTTCAGCAGAGCTGAAAACTTGCACTTCAAAAAACAATTAAACAAGAACATTGCAAAGGTGCCTTCTGGGTTGAAAGGCTTTCATTTTTCTTCTGAACTCCCTAATTGGTCCACATATTTGACCTTACAGCAGGATCTCCCTCTGAGGTATGATGGCATGTTTTGGGACTCCTTGCTTTACTATATTACAAGCAAAACTGGTGAGTCAACATTGAAAGGAAGGAATTCAGGTTATGAATAGCATGTCTGCATAGACACATTTGGAGCTTGAAAGGAAAATTTACAGTTTTTCTGTGTTTTAATTTTTTGAAAGAAGGACTACGTTCTCTGTGGAAACTCTTTGAAATCTTAGTTTTTATAACATGCACCACTTTCCTATGTAGAAATACTTTTTAGTGTTGCCTATTTTCTTCTTTTTCAACAGAGCACTTAAGCACATTTACTTAAAATTGAGTACCCAGTGCTGTTTTGTTTTGTGTGCCCCACAGATTCCTAGTCCTGAACACTTTCTGATAAGTTGGGTTTTTTCCTCATACATTCTCCATACCAGCTCAAACCTTTCAAGTTTTGGTTGATTCGATTGATTTTCTTTACTTTCACCAAATAGACTTCTTATTCCTGCTTTTCTCAAACTCTCTCTGTCTTTCTCTTCTCTCAGGGCACACCCCCACTCACCCACACACACACACCCCCCTTCTTCTCTCTCTTCTGGTCTCTCTCTGCTGCTCCACTCGTGATTTAATTCTTTAGAAACTATTGCTGAGTGCATTTTCCTGTAAGTTTATCAAATGGCCTAAATGGGGCAACCTTTTTCTCAGTTTCTTGGTAGTATTTGAAAACATAAAGCCACAGGCATTTTATTATGCTGCAAAACTGGGTCAAATGCACCTTATGAAAAAGTTGGCCTCTGTCGAAAATAGGATGCTTAGCCAAGCACATCAGTGTTAGTCGAACTTATTTCTTCCTTCTTTAAGAAATATTAGACTTCAATCTCTATAATTGCCTGTAACAACTGTAAGAGAGAATTCAGGTGGTTTCCCACTCTGCAACAGGAGTTTTATGGGATGTTTAGCAGGCAAAACACTTCATTGAAAAGGCAAATATACCTTCTTGGTATGCGCAAGAAAACTCAAATCCTGATATCATCTTATGTGAAACCAGTTTTACAACCACCACTACTGACCTGATTGCATATCTCTTTTGTGGTTCCCTTCCTCTTAACAGAGGCAGGATACAGGCTTAACTAATGAGAAAAGATAATTTATTCAGACAAAATAATTTATTGGCATAAATCAAGAGAACACTGGTGGTACTGGAACAGTGGTGGCTGGAGCAACTGGAATGGTGAGGGTGCATCCTCAGCTGTGCTGGAGAAGTCTGCAGGTCTGTATGAGTAACACAAGTGCCTAAGTTGTGCCCTTTCTGCTTCATCTGGACATCACCTGTCTCTTCACTTGCAGAGCATGTAATTTATACAAGATACTGCTTAGCTTTACAGTATTTTCTCATTCAAGAGAAAGGTTATATTCAAAATATTGGTGTGCGTGCGAAGGGAAGTGGTCAGCAAATTAAAGTAAGTGCAAAGTAGCAGGGAAGGAAAACAAATACTTGGCGTGCTTCATAAGCTATGGATAGGCAAAGGGACAAGGTACAAGCTTCCAGGCAAAATAACATTAAACACCATCAATATTTGACCTGGAAATAGGGAGGGACAAGAGACAGAATATCCAAAATTAGACCATCGCAATGGCACAATGTGGTGGTAACACTAGACTTGGCTCCTAATTTGGTTGCACAGTTGCATTTTCCCTGGCCAGAAAAGGCTTTTTGCTAAGTTCTTGTGAAATTTCCTCCTAAATGAGCATCCATGTTTTACCTAATAATGTTTTACATATCTGCTACTCTTTAAATGATTTTTAAATTATCCCTGCTTAACTTTGAATTTTTAGGCCACACCAAGAGAAATAGAAATAATGTTATAAAACCCCTTATAATCAACTTGCCCTTAATAGTTTATACAGTATACCAGTTTAATTAACCTTATTCTAAAAGCCTTTAATATGGGGGGATGTATAAATGCAGATCCTTTATAAATGCAGATCTTCCTGCTCTGAAATTGGAGCTGCCCGTGATCTTTATAGCCGTTTCCTGTGCTGTGAGAGACTTGGGTCTGAGATCAGCTCAGCTGGCCTGGATGGTTCAGAGTTTACATCTATATTCTGGGCTCTTAAATACACAGCTAATAGAATAGAACAGAATAATGAGATGATGTTACACCTTAGTGCTTGGGGGTTTTTGCTGGCATTTACTACCTAGAACAAGAGAGGCCAGAAATTGCTCTCCTCTCTCCAGGTGCCTTATAACCTTTGATTGCATGGGCTACTCTGTGGCAGGTGAAGATCAATTAAACTGCCACAACCAAATGGTCAGAGAAGAGCTCCCTGAAGAATAATGGAAAAAAGAATTTCCCAGAGACTTGCAGCATCTTATAAAAACAGCAATACCGCCACTATGACCAATCTACACTTCATTAAGGGAGCGAGTCAGGATTAATATCTGAAAGACAATCTCTGCAGTGCCTATTCAAGCAATTATTTGTATATGCATATACATAGAAGATGGAGCAGAAATAGTGGAGAAATGGCACACAATGCCTTTTTGCTTCCCTAGCAATGTCACACTTGAAATATGAAGCACTCTGAGCTGATGACTTCCTTGTGCTGCTTATACATTATCCTGCCTGGGCAACAACCAAGTTCTGTGCAACAGTACTTCATTATTTTAATTAAGCTTATTGCAAGAGTAATCATCATTGCCATCAGTATCAATCACCAGTAATATTTCCAGTGATGTCTGTAAGTGATGAAGGTCCTAACTAACCATAAATAATCATGTTCCTGGCTTGAGCTGACACTTCATTGGACTTTGCTGTGTTACTTTAAGTACTCCAGGCTCACTACAAAAAGAACTATTTATCTATGACAAAAGCCAGATCTAAATCATACTTGTTTTGACTTCCCAAATGGATACGTTCATAATGTTGGCAAAATTTATCCTTTTGATTATGGCAGATACTAAGTTTGAAACACATTTTGAAAGAAATTAGAAAGGTCTCAATACTCTGCTGCAGACATAATTTCCCATATATCTTTAATTAGTATTAATTTGAGTAAGTTCTTTATTTTATTGGAAGAAGACAGTACCATTGTTTGGATTAAAAAAATGCTTTTGCCATTAGTAAGCAAAAGTCTGAAGGGACGTCTTTGCATTCACATCTAAATGATCCCATGGTGTCGAAGTTTGATTGAAATGTATTACTTACACATTTAGTCCAAAATATCAGTGCACTTGCTTATTCCCATCATTATGCTGCTACAGATTAAACACTCTGCCTATTTTGGTTTGTGCTGCAATTTTTCTTAGCTGAACAAAGACATTTCTGGCAGCTTAGAAATGGCTTTCTTATTTTTATTTCTTTGTGTGCTTGCTAGTGCTCTGAGGATGTTCATTTGGAGTTCAGTGAGAGGATATATATACAATTGTTCCGGAAACATAGAACTTAAAATATGAACATAACATTTCCAAGAAGTTTTTAAATATTAATATTATGAACAGTAATCCTAAATTATCTTTTTATTATCTCTCATAAAAAAAAGCAAAATCCTGGACTATTCACAAACAGTCATCCACCTCAGCGATAGCTAGGCTCAGCTGTGAGATCAATAGCTGAACTGACAGTCCACCCTTCTTTTTTCTGTGTCCTTCTTTCACCTCTCCCTCTTCCCTACAAAATGCAGGCATCGAGCAGATGTTTCTGGGGTCTTTGATTGGCGATAGCAGCGAGGACCATTTATTGCAGCAGACATTAGACAAGACTGACATTTCCCAAACCAGATTTTCAGGAGATGGCAAATTTTGTATTTTGTACTTATTGATAGGCAACACAATATAAAAACACTCTCTGATGGCACAAAACAGCAAACAATGCAGCACATAGCAAACTGCAGGATGAGAGTTCCTGTAAACACCCACCTCAGACTGTGTGTGGGATGTAATTACTCAAAAAGCTCCAAAACAAAACCTGTTAGAAACAGTCATCCACAGGATCATTCTATACAGCCCTTCAACCAGGGTGCACAGCCACCCCCCAGAGCTCCTCTGGAGCTATAGGACTGTCAAACAGCTCAGCTTTCCACAGCAGGGAAGAGCTGGGTCGGAGGGGGACTCCTGCCTCCTGCCCACTTCTGGCTCTCCCCAAGGCGAATGAGTGCACAGGATGGCCTGCAGGGCCTCTCCATTGTAGCGGTATGACTTTCATTTTTAAGGTCTGTATTAGAAGAAGCTGAAGATTTCACTGATTTTCAGTGTTCTCCATGGTAAGTAGTTCAGGCAACAGAGTTTCATATCCAAAGCATCACAAAGAAAGGCTTCCAAAAGTGGACTGCAGAGAAACTGGAGACACAGCAATTAAAAGAAATGGTACATTTCTCCTGGATGAAGCAATTCCTTCTTTTTCCATCACACGGTGCAAAGGAGCATGTCAGCATGAAGAATTGACAACACTGAAGAACATTTTCTCATTCCTTTCTTGTCCCCAACACTCATTTCATGTATGCTGCCATTTTCCACATCAATTTTTTCTAGTGCCAGTATTTTATTCTGATGCCAGTATGTTTAGTTTAGGAAACATATTCCTGTTTGTCTGTCTATCTGTCTATCGATCGATCTATCAATCTATTTGCCTACCTACATACCTGCCTATATCTCTCTTCTTACTAAGTCATTCCAAAATCCAATGTAAAAAGTGCTTTTTCTCACTTTCAAGGGGCTGAACCAACAAAGTATTTTCCTAAGGTAAGGCAATTTGGCACTCTTGTGTCCCTCTTCGTGGCTGTTTGCTGCTGAAAAGATGCAGCCTGGTCCATCCTGGCTGCTTATGGCAAAGAAAACCCTCAGAGATAAATCTCCTGTGCTGCATCAGGAGCTCATCACACCCTCTGTTTTCTGAACATAAATTTAATGCAATTTTGCTATGAGAGCCAGGCAATTCCTGGCCAATCCATCCCTCTGAGAACTGTGGACACAGAAACAGAAACATTGCCATTATTATTTTGAAGCTTTGCTCAGTGCATAAAGCTATCATCACTTCTCTGAATGAGAGTTGCTCTTTCTATTTTTTCCACTTCAGGGCTGCATCCCACCTTCACAAAGATGTCTCACTTCCCCAGTTTCATCTCCTTACAGGTGTTAGATATGCCACAGATCTCTTCCTATAGATCATGTCACAGCGAGTCACACTCCTGGTGCTTTGGGCTCTTTTTAAAATTACATTTTACACATCAGTAAACTTGTAATGTAGGAACAGCTTTCTTAGTGTTATTTATATCCCCGTGTAGCAAAAGAATTTGTCAGAGAGTAATATGAATGTTATTTATCTGACGGCTCAGCTTTATTGGCTGCTACATTTCATATCCCTCAGTACTTTTTGGCAGAGGAGTAAATAACAGTGCTATTAACCTCTAACACCAGTATAAAAATAGGCATTTATTAAGGAGTAAATATTACTTTAATTATTATTGCCCTAGTTTCCTTTCTCTGTAAAAAATTAGATCCCTTTGTGGATCTAAAAAGTCTCCAAATTTTATTTAAGTTGTAGACAGTTATCTGGCCACTTGCTCTGCATAGTTTCTAGCACCTTCAGCAGTAATTAAGGAACATATCATGCTTCAGCCATCTGATTGGATAAAATTAAAAGAAGCATATTAAAATAGTAAGTTAAACCAAGGTGTCCAGGGCTACACTGACAGCTGTCTGTGCCACATCAGTGGCAGCCTTCTGTGACCTGTTCTAACCTCAGATAAACACCAAGCAGACCTATGAAGACACCAGACCTATCACTGTTTAAACAGCACAAGTTCCAGAGAGTAGCAAGGGGAAATGAATTAAGTCCTAAACCCTCAGCCCTTTCAGCAAAATTAAAAAGCACACAAGGCTCACATCCTCAAAAGACTTTTTTACTTCAAGTTTCCTTTGGTTTTGAAAATCAATAGGTGTGATATATGTAAATACCTTAGGAATCAGGGTTCCAGCACCTCACCAGGGATGTTCAGCACCCTGCAGGATCAAGGCCTTTGAGTGCAACTCTCTAAATCCCCTCAAGTGGCAATATTTCACTGCAAAGCAGGGAGAGGAGTAAAAGTGGCATTTTTGTTTCCATGGCAATTGCAGCAGCAGGAAGCACTGAGGTTTGTTACTTCAGAGAACTCTATCTTCTGCTGCTGGATGCAACTTCTCCAAAATCTCATCTGCTTCACCTAGAGGAAAAAAATTAATGATGGTTAGCATGGAGAGATTATCAAACATCTAGTAAATAAAGCAGAGTTTTATATAATGTGCAAATGTACACATTGGGTTACATTAAAATGATGCAAAGAATTAGTATACCTGGTAGCCCTCTGATGTCTAGTCCCTCCCATCTCAGGTGTAGCCCTTCCATGTAAGAGATCGACACCAAGTTGAAAATACCATTACTTCAGATTACAGAACATGCTGGATTTGTCTCTGAGGGGTATCTGCTCTGGTAGGTATTTTCACCCTTTTTATTTCATTCCTCAGGTGGCTTAAGACAAGTGTTTTAGTGATGGCTAAAGTCAGCATCTACAAGCTATTGTGAGCCTCACATGGGGTTAGCAGCACCTGTGCTAATAACAGTATGGGAGCTCCCTCCGTGCTTTTAACCACAGTCTTCCCTGTGGCTCTGTGAAAGTGTTCAAGCTTTTACATTTGAGAATAGCATCACTATACAGCATTGGGGCTTAGCCTGGAAGAAAACAAAAGAAGAACTTCTTTGCCTGACAGGCATGGCAAGGTGGGACGTTTTCTCCAGTAAGCCTCTGGTGCCCAACAGGCCATGGGAGTCCTGTTTGTGATGTCAGCAAGGACTGAAATTGGCTGGCAGATAGACCACAGGTTCGCTCCATGACCACAGTGGCTGTGGTGAATGGCCTTGTGCCTCAGTTTGCAGCCAGCCCTCCCATCCCAGTACCAAACAGGTCATGGCAGGAACATGCTTCAAATGGCATGTGGAAAGAAAGGCTTGTTAATCCTGGCCGGAGGAGCATCGATATGCACATGACCATTAAGGTGGCATATTAATGGGGGTCACTCCAGCGGGAAATATAGAATACTATGTTTTGAGTTTCTTGACGTATATTATGAACAAAATTTAATTTGGTCTTGCTAAACAGAATGCTTAAAATGAACATACAAAAATCTATGGAAACGTATGTTGGGATATTTTTAAGAAAGTAGAATCAAAATTATTTGGTGGATGTGTTGGAGATTGCAATAACTTAGAGACAAAATCGATTTCATAATGTGATCAGAATGTAAAAACTTAGACCTGTGACGCTCAAAAAAACCAATTTAGTAAAGAAAAATGGTTAATGGAAGAATTTAGAACTGGTGATTTTGAAAGTAACAATGTTGAGTAATAAAAACTTTTATAGTGAGCCCTTAACACTTGGCCAAATGTACTATGTCTTTTCATTGGAGTAGAGAAACTTCCTACAGGCCTTTCCCGCAGACTCACAGAATGGATAAGGTTGGAAGAGCCTTTGGAGGTCATCTAGTCCAACTTTTTCACTCCCGCAGGACCCCCTAGAGCATGTTACTCTAAGTTTGTCCAGATGGCTTTTGAGTATTTCCAGTGAGGAAGACTCCACAATCTCTGGGCACCTTGTTCCAGTGCAGGCTAACCCTCACAGTAAAGAAGTTTTCACATATGTTCAGGTGGAACTTCCTGTGTTCCAGTTTCTGCCCATTGCCTCTTGTCCTACTGCTCAGCACAACCAAAATGAGCCTGACTCCTTCCTCTTGGCACCCTGCCTTCAGAAGGCTTTGATACAGCCAGTCTCATTATATTCTTGCTGATCAGATAAGAAGCAAATGGAAAACAAAATTAACTTTAAGAATGCAGCAGCTAAAGCACAGCATTCTTTGTACACAAACTTGCTTAATGAGGTATACCTGTTGTGAGTTCCATGGCTGCAAATCTGATCTTCACCCATTCCAAAAAAATAAGTCGCTATGCAAAGTTTGTGGTCTTACTGAGCATGTCTTCAGAGAGATTCCTGCAAATTTGTTGTCATCTGTGATTAGAAGTTTGCGAGCTTACTTTGAAAGGTGGTTTCATTCATACACACTGCTTTAAAATCACACATCGAAAAAGATCTTCTATATTGAAAATTTTTATTTTCTTTCTTTCTCCTAGAAAGAAGGCAGGAAATTAGCATGTATTCAACACAATTTGCAATTAAAATCACAATGAAGCATGTTATATCTTAAAATCAAATTTAACTTAATATTTTTAAACAGACGGGGAATAATAACCCAAAACTATCTAAAATGAAATTGACACCTGTTTCCCAAGTAATTCGACCCTTACCCAAATGAATTACAGCACTGATCCAGATAACTGGATTGGGATATAAAGTGGCCCATATATGACGTATTATGTTTATAGATTGGTATATGTCATAATACAATTTTTTCGTTGTAAATAAGGTAATGAATTCCTATTGAGAGAGGAGATTCTGAAAGCTCTGGAGGACATTTATTCTTGTAGGCTTAGAGAGATGTCTTCGTCCCTCCTTCTCTCCCTTTTTCTCCCTCATTTGCAGTGAGACTCTAATCCCAATTCCTAGAAATTCATTACGTATTTTTTTCCTTTCCTGGTTATCCGTTGTGATTTTTAGCTCAACCTTCTGCACAGTGACTTTTTCAGAAATAATAGCTCATGCAGGATGCGTTGCTGTGCATGCGTTCAGCTGCTGCACAACTGCAGGGCTCTGCAGAAGTTGTGTCCAGGGACAGATCCAGCTCATGGGATTGCTATGCTCCAACCTCAGGAAGAAGTTATATACTTTCAAAGCTCTGGAAGCTACAGTTTACTCAAACAGGTTTTGACCCACATGAAACTGTCAGTGTCCAGTGTCTCATGGATGGGTGGGTGGGTGGATGGATGGGTGGGTGGATGGATGGATGGGTGGATGGATGGATGGATGGATGGATGGACGGACAGATGGATATTGTGCACTCATCAAGATTGAATTTGTCTTCACTCACAGAGTCAACAGCACTGTTCTATATATCCCCTTTGCCCAGCTCCTGTTCTTGGACATGACTCATTTTTCTAGTAAAGCAAAGCCAAAGAAAACCAGCCTCAGAACAGATAGAGGTCTCAGGGTGCAGGAGATCAGGAGAAAGGAATAGACAGCCAGTGGAAAGTGAAAGCTCAGAAAGAGCGACATGGAAAACTTGTGCAAATGTTGTGGCTTCATTTCTAAGCATGAGAGACCTTTACAAGAACACTGAGTTATAATCTCATGCATTTTAATGCCCCCCAATAATACTCTTAGTCGCCCGATGTCCCAGACAGTTTGTGCCTCCTTAGAATCTGATTACCCAGTTTTGCTCTTCGAGGAAGGTACATTCACAGGGAATGTTTCAAAGGAAAGAGCCTGGGGCAAGATGGTTATGGGTACAAGGGACTCAGCTCTTCATAGAGATTATATATCTGCAGGAAGTGAGCACAGCTTTGTTTCTCAATTCTTTGTGGTCATGGCAAGAAAAAAGAGATAACAAGAAAAGAAACCTGGAAGGAAAAGGCAGTAAAAAGGAGAAAATGGACTAACTAAGCTAGGAATTCCTCATGGTAGGAATTTGAATAGGTAAGAAAGGGACAATTTCATAAAAATTTATCCTATCTGCAAATTAGCCATCAGAAAAGCAAACAAATTTCATAATCACCAATTTTCCTGCACATTCCCTAATATGTCTTGCAATATGCATCATTTCTCTTTTAAACTCCCAAAACATTAGTTCTAAGAAATATTAATTTTATTAATTTAAAAAATAAAAAAGCAACCAAAGAAAAAAACAGCAACAACAAAAATCTACCCAGCAGCTGCACCTTTCTCAAGTGCTAAGAACTCTTTAGATTGATCTTGTCTTTTCAGAGTCCTGTCTTTAGGAATAACCACAGTATATTGACACAGGAAACACATCTAAGGAAGAACGGCATAAAGGAATATTACATGGAGTTGCATAGAGTGACATACAGTCTTTACCTCAGAGCAATTTTATCACTGCAGTTTTACAATACAGGCATAGCAATCCAATCAGGTCAGGCATTCAGGAAATACTGTACTGATTCTGTTTGTAGAGTTGACTTAATCTTTGGAACCTTCCATAAAAACATGGTCAACCACTATTTTATTTGTGAAGAACAGACAAATATTTTTAGGCAGTTCCTTGTGAATTTAAACTTCTGCATTTAGCTGGACTGGTACAGAGGGGTAACCAGCAATGCAATACAAATACATCATTTACATCTTCCTACATTTAAATGTATTATCCACACAGAAAGTTATTAAGAGCAAGTTATTTATTTCATGCTCAGGGTTTCTGAAGTCTGCAAAATCAGCAGTATGGAAATGAGTAATTTTTGCTCATCTCACATTGTTTAATAGGTTAAACTGAGCATAAACTCAATGGCAGCGTTGTGATTCACATTTAAACTAAGCTTTGTTTTTGTTATGATATACTCTTCTACTCCTTCAGGGCCTCTCCAGCTCCCATTGAAGTCAAAGAGAGTACTTCCCTTGATGCAAAATTGCTGCATAAGATTCTACACATGCATTGTGTGCAATAGCTGTTGTAGATGCACGTGCCACAGCCCATGCAACTTGGATATACTATGGTGTATATTCATTTCAGGGACTTTAAAATCACTTCAGGCAAAATCTTCCTACAGTAGAAACCATGTAGTTTTACTTCAAGAATTTTTGTTATCCTAATGTCATTGGGTAATTTTACATCTTTCTGTAAATTAAAAATTCATCTATTACTTATTTAAAAGAAAGTATTCATTAATTACTTCTTCACCTCCAAGATTTTTGAACTGGTAAAAAAATTGATCACTTTAGAAAATATTTTATGTGATTTTCTTTTGTCACATTGTTTCTGTAAGTTACATTAGTTGCTTTATTTTTTTTCCCTCTGGAAGATGTAAACACATGTATAAATACTGTAAGCAGGTGTGATTTTCAGCTAGCAGGCAATTGCAGCTGGTTCTGCTAGAGGACTTGGGTGCCACTGTCACATTTAGCGCCTTTGCTGCCTTAAGCCCAAGGGGACCTGAATGGTTGCTGTACAAGGGCGTGCCCACTCTCACAGAGCTCTGGGGTGGGAAAGCCTTTCTTTCTTTCTTCTGTGAAGCTTAATCATGGTATGCTAGAATTAAATACTCTTTAGAATAAATGTTGTTATCCCCTGTAGAGATCTTGGAATGGAGAGGCCACCCAATCAGGGCAAAAATAAACGGCTTGGAGCGGCTGCAGACTCTTCTTCCTCCCAGCTTCCACCCACCCGTCTGCAGCACATCCTGCACCTCTCTTCAGTGATTCCCTGGAGATCCCAGCATCAGTTATCACTTCACTCAGCATCAGGGCACAGACAAGGACCGCCAAGAAGAGGAGAAGGTGGTGACCTTGTGAGGAGCAGGTAACAGTACTTCTGCTTGGCCCCAACCACCCATAGGCTGTTCTTTCTCCTTTCTTCCTCAGCATGAATATTTAACTACCCTACATGTAGCTGAGCAGCTTCAGCAGAAGTGGTTGAATCTAACTTCCCACATTGCCTGGAGCAATGGGGCTTTTCAAAGAGGATGTGCATGCATGTCCCAGCAGGTAGAAGAATGGTTTGGTCTCAGGTCTTTCATATCTCAGAGGAAAGCCCTAATTGCTGGATTCCCAAGCAAAAGCACAACATTGGCAACCTTTGCCAGCTGCACAAGATGTGCTCAGGTGCTGCAGGTATGTGCCTAAACATTAGGCATTATAATACCCACCTATCTGGAGACAGTGCACTGAATTCACATGGAAAATTAAAAGTTCTCCAAGAACTTTCAAGTAACCATTAATGTGGGACACTTAATAGCTTCAAGGATTTTGCACTGATTCCCAAGCCTGGGTTCCCAGCTCCATAGCTGAGCTCACCTAATTCAAGGTTCGAAAACTGGTGGAGCCAACATGGTCTCCCTGCATTTTGTTTTCTGCTGGTCCTGGATTCAATCAGAGAGCCAAGCTGGTCCACATATCAAGACAGGATCAGGTCTTCTCCCGGTAGTGCCATTTAGAAGGATTATTATGAGCATGAATGGATTGCCAAAATATTTTTGCTACAAATTTCCACCACATACCTTATGATTGCCACAGAGAGACACTTTGCTCATGCGTTCAGTTCAATGAGATTTGATAATTCCTGGAACACTCAGAGAAAATAGGTCTGCTGTCACCATGTAGGACCTGCTTAACATGCATGCTAGCTGTGGCTTGAGAGCAGATGGAAGCCTTTACTCACTGAAAAATGTGGCAGGGAGTTGAAACTCCTTTCTGCACCAACATTTTCTCAGCATATTCAAAGAAACATGGTAGTGTGGAGGTTCAGGATGCCTGGCACTGCTCGTGGCTTTCTACCTCTGTAAGGATCAGCACCCTCAGCAGAATGCTCCCTAGCCCAGGACAGCCAAGTGAGATGGTTTTGCTTTGTGAACATGGCATGTATTCCCTGCAACTGCATTCATGTTGGAAATATAATCTAAATTCCTTCTTCTCTTCAGAGCTCACAAAGAAGTGGATGAGTAAGTACAATAGAGATATGCTTCTCGACTGGATTAAAAAAAAAAAAAAAAAAGACAGAAAAAGCCTATTAGGGTCTTAGACCTTTTAATAGTTTTTATTCAAGTATAAGTGAAGTTCTTTATACACTTCTCCCCCTCCAATACAAGCATTCTTTTACTTCAGAGTGTCTGCATTGCTTCCACATTCTGTTTCTCCTAGAAGATAAAGCTTTCTGTATTTAATGAATTGTCAGAAATATGCTTACTGAAAGTGCAATCAATTGATTCAGAGTTTACCTCTTTATACATGAAGTTTACTACCTGAAGAATGTCGAATTTTCCTACAGAAAGGAAAGAAAGAAAGCACAAAAAAAGCCCCCCTCTTTCAGTTGTCTGAATAATCTTTTAAATTTGCATATAACAAGCGAATAATATCAGGAGTTGTGTCTTCCCCTGCTTTCTCCATTTTCTTCTTGCAGAGAGCTCAATTATAGAAAAGCTTTATTTTCTTTATATGGGAAAGATATTTGCTGTATTTGGTGTTCGGGTAAATCAGGTCCTTGATTCTACTGTACTTAGTATTAGGCCATGAGTTTTCAGGGAAAATGTAATGCATGAGCAGAAATTGCAAATTAGAATTTTTTTTTTTTTTTTTTTTTAATATAAGCCACTTGGGCTCATTTCTCTCTTCCTCTCTTCACTTCACTCTTATCTTTCTGACAACTAATAATTTAGTTTAGTACAAGTAAGATAAAAATCACACAATGAGAGTTTGTCATTGAGCTTATTTAGTATTTAGAGAGGTGATGTATGTAGTTAGGAATTTAAAAACAGCTCATCAAAATTTAACCTTGCCCACTGCATTTATTTTTATCAAATTAAGTTGATTGAAGTAAACTTAATTTCTCCTTACTCACCTGCCTTATGTGAAATGGCATGACAGAAAACCAGCACAGCACATCCCCAGTGCACCACCATCATTTTAATGTATTTATTCACCTGTGTGTCTTGCTTCACTGACAGAATATGAAGTTAAAATGAGGACTGACATACTACAAACACATGGGATATACCAGAGAAGGAGAAGATGGCAAAGTAAATAGATGGACACTTGTCAGAGGGGTCATCTTTTACTCTTAGCAGTGAAGGTGCTGGTTTGGAGAAGAGAATCAGAAGTCAGCCAGTCAGCTGTGTTCTTCAAGGCAGGTCCATAAATCTGTCTGTTGGGCAGAAGATCCTAAATGGTGCAATCCCAACAGATGTAAGCCTACACCACAAAATAGCTAAAAGCTGGGTCTTCCCAGCTTAGTGGTAATATACCTGTCTCTCAGAAGAGTTTAATTATCTGGGGCATTACCCTCCCTACGGCTACATGGCTGGTAGTCAGCTCAGAAATTGGTTGCAGCAAGCTGGCAGTGGCTCATAACAAAACAGCAAATGTGTAGGTGCTCCCTGTAGATGATCCAACAACTGTTGGCCAACAGACCCGTAAGAGATAAACATAAAGGCTTTGTCTCACAGGTGGCTCCCTTTCTTCTCCTACATGATCAACAGTGAAGAACTTCCAGACTATCTTGTACTCTGGGGGGAGTTTTGTGCAGGCCTGGTGATGTTTACACTCGAAGAGAAACTAACCGGGTTCCTGTGTCTCATTTGCAGAACTTGAACAATGTATTTTTTCTTGTCAGTAGTCAAATGTTGAATAAATGAGCTGAAAATGAATACCTGGAACCATGCTAATTCACCCAGTCACCTTGCAAGGCCACTGCCTTGTTTGCAAGGAATGTTAGGCTCAGAGCCTTGCCCCAGGCTCCACATATTGTTTCTATTTTTATAATAGTCCAAATCTGAACCTCTAAAATCTCAGAAAGTTCAAATCTGGCTTCAGATTTTATGCTACAGCCATAAAAACTAATAATAACAAATTTATCAGAAACAGGATGCCTTCCAAAGACCAGGCATGGTGGAAATATTAACAAAATCTAAAAGGAACTGTTAGGAAAGATAAAACTGTTACTGATAATCTAAATCAATCTTTTGCATTTATGCTCATCAGGAGGACTTAATCTTACTATAAAGCTGTTCTTTAAAGGAATGAATCTACAGAGAGGTTGTGGTTGCCCCCTCCCTGGAAACATTCAAGATCAGATTGGATGGGACTCTGAGCAACCTGATCTAATTGAAGATGCCCCTGGTCATTGCATGGGTTTGGGCAAGATGACCTTTAAAAGTCCCTTCCAACCCAAACCATTCTGTGACTCTATGATTTTATAATTCTAGGAATCTATGGATCATTTTCGTATTTTAGTTGTAATATTGCAAGCTGTAGGGTAACTCAGTAAATGGAACAATATGAAATTTCCAAAATCAGCTAATGTTTACACATGAGGTCTAAACAAACTGAAGCACAAAAATGCTTTATTAATTAGGCTACAGGTAAATTACTGATCAAATATACCCTAACACCAGATGAATATAAAGTAACAAATATGATATCAAAAAGGACTCTTGGGGGGAGTATGGGAATTATAGATCAGTAAATCTGACTTCTCTGCCATGCACCATGGTAGAGGTTATAGCGGAGAAGAATGTTAGTAGCTATTCACAGAAATGTGCATAATAAGAGGGAAGACTTAACAAGGTTTTTGTCAATAAGTCACATCTCACAAATCTTTTAGAATTTTTTGATTTGCCAAAGTGCAGGAGAAAGGCACATTACTTGGTCACCTGCCAAGCATGCTCAGGAAGCAGCATGCTAGGGCAGGATACCATCGCAGCTCTGAGGGCTCTTGGTGGGGTTTCTCCCACTGCTCAGATCTGGTACCTGATTCTCCCCTGATTTGCCAGTGCAACTTCATAACCACAACAACCAGGATCACTCCCATGCAAAAGATAGAGTTTCAAGCATCTATTACTTTTTCTAGTAAAGGTCTCTAACACACACTGGGCACGGATAAACAAATATAAAATTTCTAACTTCATGTCTGTTTTCATAGCCTTCTTGTTTTGAAAGTTTAGCATATCTGAATACTCCAGTAATTTTCCTTCTTCTTTCCTTATGGCTTGATTTATAAACAAGTATGAAGAAATGACATGGCTGCTGAAAGATAAAAGAGGGTGGTGGATCATTAAGTTTCTGATGAAGTAATAATGTACTAGCATATACCTGGTGATGAAAGAAGTCAGACAAAAGTGGTCAGTTTAGATGAAAAAAAATTGTATGGGAAAAAAGAAGAAAATTTAGTAACCTCCACAGAAGATAGTCTTTACACAATGGGGTTTCAATAAGTTCCTCATGCCCCACAACAATTTTCCATTAAAAGTAATTTGCACTTCTGATCATCTGCAGTAAATTAAGTATTCATATAATATAGAATTGAGGCATCTTACCTGATGTTTGTGGTCTACATTTTTTTTGTTAAAGCTGTGATGAAGATTGCATTTGCTTCACTTAGTGAAGCAATACAGTGTGCAATATTTATTCTTGAATTAGAGTGACACCAAGCACAATTTTTGTACCAGTGTGGGCATCTTACCGTAAAACATTCTTACACATACACATTTGATGCTCTTTCTCCAGTGCCAACCCAGAATACCAGAGACTTTGGAGAGGGAGGAGGGTGTTAGGGAGATAACAGCTCTCCAACCAGATGCTGTATGGAAATAAAACTCCATGGTTATTATTCCAGCCTGGGAGTGCTGCATGTGTTCTGTGCTGAAGGATTTGGTCAATAATCACAGACTCATGTGTCCTGTCCTGGCACAATTACCCCACTTTCAGTAGTGCAAGCAGTCCCCAACAGAGGCATATTCTGTGAGTTAGGGGATACACTGCACATATTTTTCTCTTATAGTTAGCTTGTCCTTCCTTAAGTCTCTTAGCTCAACCAGGAATTTACCCCTGCATGCCAGTTCTAAGATCTCGTGTGGAATCTGTGGCTCTAATAAACATGCAGTGTGCTTCCTCCCTCTGAGGTGCCTGCTTTTCAGTAAGGAGAGAAGTGATCTGTTTATATTTACAGCCCATTTCCTTGCCAAAAATATCACAGAAGTGAAGGGCAGTTCTAACAAACACCAAGCCTGTTGATTTGGCACACTAATAGTCCCATGACTGAACTCAGTGTTTTCACACAATTCTTTTTTGACTTTAGGCTGTTTTGCTGCCACTGATAGACAGCAAATACACATACTCTGCCTCTCAGGCAGTGGCCAGATTTTTTGGCTGAGGTTAGGAAGTTGGCGGGTTACCCGCCCTGTGGCTGTACTTGCGGTGTGCACAACACACATCTCCCCCCTCCCTTCATGAAACTCAAGCTGGGGTCTTTATGGTTTGTAAGCAGTAATTCTAGGAGCTGAGCAGCTATCAGCAAGCTAGCCCAAGCTGTGTTAAGCTTTCCTCAGTTGGAAGTTGTTCTATGTTATATATCACTCAACAGATCTATACGCTGTGGTGCTTTAAAGAACAGAGCTCTGTCTTAACTTGTAATCATTTTCTTTGAACTCAGATACTGTGAGAAATGCCAATAAATCCAGCAGAGACTATTTCTTACCAAGAAAGTGGGACTGTACAGGAATGCGGATTTGAACAACAGGCTCACAGATCTCATAAGCAGTAGGGTTGCTGGAGGAGGTAAAGGGGCATAGCCAGACTAATTTCTCTGGTGAGAAACGGACTAATTGCCCTTATTCAGATCACTGGCACTATGTAAAATAAACGTGTAAAAATGGAAACGTGTAACTGCTGTGTTGTTGTGCTAGCCTATGTTCAAATTCTTGGCATGGGAGCATCTACTTGAGAGACAGCACCATTATACCTGTACTGGGTCTGTTGATGCATTTCATCAACAGCCTAAGAACACAGGAGATTACAAGATAGCAATAGCAAAAGGACTTAGAGAAGTCTAGACAAAACTGATTTGCAAATTTACATGGAAGTGCACACAGGCAAAGCCATACAGCTTGGAGAACAGAGAGAGAAAAAAGCCTGACCCCTGGCTTAACTTCCCCATTGTACCGCTCTAATGGATCCCAGCCAGAAACATTACATCTGATCCTTCTTCAGTTTTGATCGGGTTTTCTAATTGAACTCGCATCCAAATGATGCTTTTCAGGCCTATGTTAATACACGGTTGTGTGTATTTACAGTGAAGCTGCAGAGCTGTACATATTCGCATGAGCAATGCCTCATAGCTGGCTGACAATTTAATGAGACATTCTGAATTTTACCTAAGGCATTCTCACCAGTAGGAAATCCTGTTAGATTTACAAGTGTCCATCTGTTAAAATCCTCCAGAGTCATTTTAGATGCTACACTGTTTGTTGGGTTTTGACCTCCTTTGCTGTGATTGTTCAATTAGTTCTGTTGTGTTCAGACCACATTTGCGTTGTGCATCTTGGAAAGCACAGTAGGGAAAGAGCTCTGCTTTGATGAGATTAAAATGCCAGCCAGGATGTCGCATGCATTCCTGCTCACTTATTTTCCAGGGAAATGCAAGCTAATGCTTCCTTATTTTTACTTATGTAGCCACCCTTGTAAGTAGAAGAGTTACAGTGCCTAAACTGAGTTTGATGCACTTCAATTAAATTTCGTTTTGTCCTGTTAATGCATCTTGAAGGCATTAAGTGGGATCAAGTGGATTAAGATTTCAAGGGTCTTTGAATCTATTCATAGACCTGCAAATGACACTATTTACTCTTTCTGAATCAGTTAGCTTACCCATAAAATGGGTATAATATATATGAACTGGGTGGGAAAAAAAATGTATGGCATTTGAAAACCTTTGGGTGAAACAAATGTCAAGTTCCAAAGCTGCCTCGATTAAGGGGGGAAAAATCCTATTCTGGTTTCCCTTACGAGTTAATGACACCTACTCACTCCCTTAGCTTTTCTCCCCTCTTAAAGAGCAAGAACAAACTTGAGACCCTGGTGCCGGAGAAAGAGGGTGGCAGATCAGTGAGGCTTACACCTACAATTCACAAGCTCTTTTGGCAGAGACACTCAGCCCCCGCCAATACTACACAGCCAAAATGGCTCCACTTCGTCCTGCACGGAGACCTCTCTACAGCTCTCTTATCTGCACAACCCAAGCAAACACTACAGCCATAAAATACACCCCCTCTGTATGTTCAGCATGCACTGCCTGAAATGTATATTGAGCAAGGGTTACAACAGTTGCATCATAAGGTCATAAACTTATAATTAACTGTAACTAAATACACAGAGCTAGTTCTTCTCCTCCTGCTGCCTTACTGAGGAGCCCTGTATATACCCTTTTCTCCCTGCTCCTTCACAGCTGCTGTGTGGTGGCTCAGTAGCATGGGAGGACCCTTGGGCTAGCATGTAATTTCAAATCTTATGGAAGATGGCCACGGCTTTCAGGGAAGATACTGTTACATGCATTTTGTATGACTAGAGCAATGACGTCAGTCCCAGAGTGCAAGGAGCTGTACAAACAGTAAAGACATTTTTTCCCTCTCTCTTAAAAGACAGGAAATACTGGATGAGTAGATGCTAATGAGGGAGCAGGGGTGCCCATTGTAAGCACTGGGCCCAGTGGCCTTTTTGAGGCCACAGCAGAACTTCAAGACAGAATTCCACTGCAGATAATGAGGTTGTTTGGAAATAATTTAGGGATGTACCTTCCGTATCTGAAGAAAAATAGATGAGACAGCACCAAATATTTTTTCAGGATGCATACTGATGAGAAGCAGGAGATGGAAGTACTGGAAAGGGATATGAGAGAGAGCAAACAAATGCAGACATCCCGCAAGTGGGAGGTGACATGCAAAAGCATGATGAGCACCAAGCGATGGGGTAAGAAACCTGACAGCAGCATTCTCAATAGCAAACAACTAGCCACAAGTCTGCTAGCCAAGACCAGAAAACTAAACTCTACTCCCCCAGCAACCATACCCATCCTGTGCACGGGCAGTGTTTGGGGTTGAGCCAATGCCACTATCATTGAGGTCATTACCACCAAGGTGAGCTGAGTGAGGAGGACTGTTTCTTAGTTATTTTCCCACATGTAGCCAAGGACCCAGAGGAACGCCCAGTAAAAAAAATAGTGTCTGAATTATGGAATAGAGTGCAGACAGGGTGGTGACTTGCTTCATGGTACTTAAATAAGGAAATAGAGGGTAGAAGTTTGATCACAGAAACGTACTGAATATCGGGTGCTCTTTTCATGTTGAGGACAGGTTTACTGTTGGGATTATTCATGGAGAGCCTCACCTAAGGCTATCATTATGTTGTTTTGTCTGTGAACTTTATATTAGTGGAGAGTTAAGATGTTGTACTATCAAGTTCTATAAAGATTGCACAAAGGTTTCTTGAGTATGCTAGGAGCCCACAAGCAATTCTTGACTCTGAGCCAGTATCCTTTTTCACTGAGAGACTACTCGGTTTCAGAAATAATTTTCAAGGAGCAGGGATCTTGTCTAGCATGACCCTTTCATTCATTACACTCTTTTCCTAGTCTTTCATAAATTTACTACTTTCAATTCACACAACTCTGCCAGTTGTGAACTCTATGTAGATCTCTTGATATCTGATCTCTGAATTTGGTCCAGTGAATTTAAAAGAACCTAAGCAGTTACCCAGGTGCCAAAATAGAAGACTTAAGCAATAAAAGACATTAGTAAGTGAACATTAATGCCAATAAGTAACAGGCTACATTTTTATTTCAGATGCAATCCCCCAGAGGGCATATTACATAGTCGTGCCATTGCAGCAGGAACCCCCTGAGGCACTGTAACTCATCGACATACCTTGTCCTCTCCTATTCCCTCAGGCAATCATTTACCTCTGGCCTAATTTAGAAATAAAGTAATATTCCACCCTTCCTCCTTCAACCCCCCCAAAGCACTCACCATCTCAGCTGAACTGGTCAGAGAAAATGGACCCCAGGCTCTATTCATTTCCCACCCTCCAATTTATAACCCCCAGGGAGGAAGTAAGCAGATGTGTGGCCCCACTTGTTTCATGCACCTGGACAAAGCCTGGGTAATCCATGTGGGGCTGTAAGTGGGTTCTGACTCCCTCAGGCAGCAGCGTCCTGCACACATGTAAAGCAGAGCATTGAGCTTCTCTTTCTTCTGGCTCCCTAGAATGCAAGTTCAACCACTGTATACCCTTTCTCCTACAGCCAAGAGGCTTTTTTATGTCTGAATTTGGGTACAACAACCCTTTTTTAAAAAACATAACCATCTCACCCTGCACCATCCAAAGAATACAGGACTTTCCCATCACTCCCAAAATACTTTACTCTGAACCTAAGTCTGGGCTCCAAAGCAGTCATGTGGCTGCTAAGCAAAGTGCTGTCAATCCAATCCATGGGGCAGGGTCCCAGCTGAGAAGGGGTGACATTCCTCAGAAAAGTATAGACATATTTTGAGGAAAAATAACTCCCATTTTAAAAGGAAGTTGTTGGAGAGAGCAGGTGGAAAGTGGAATTAGAAGGGAGTCTCTGTGTGCCTGTAACAATAGGCAAGATGATGGCAGTGACCCAGACCAGCTGGAGCAAAGCTGTCCCTTTGCTTACCCCAAGTTTACTGCACTCCTTCTGGATTTACTTCTTTACTTCTATGTTTCTCACCTGGGGTCTGGTATGTGAGTTGGCATGGTAAGGCATGTGTTTTGTCATGGCATTTGATCTTGGGAAAAAACCCTCACAGAGAAGCACTAATGCCTGCAAGTCCTCTGGCACTCTACTTTATATCTCCTGGGAAACTTGTACAGACTGTACTAGCAAAATACCTCTGCTGCATGCACTTCCAGTGTAAAGCACTCCAAGTGTGTCTGTGTGAGGAAGCACCATCACTGCCTGTCTAAGAGCATAACTCTTTGCACAGTAGATTGCTGTGGATGACTAAAGATGAGAGTCAATCATAAAAGAGCAAGAGGAATTTGAACTCCTCCTTTCTATGAGAACAGGCTGAGGTAGTTTGGGTTGTTCAGCCCAGAGAAGAGGAGGCTCCAGGATCACCTTATTATGACCTTTCAGTACTTAAAGGGTATGTATAGGAAAAATGGGGACAAACTTTTTGTAGTTCCTTATAGCAACGGGATAAGGGGTAATGGTTTGAAGCTAGAAAAGTTTAGAATCAGACTAGATATAAGAAGAAAATTTTTTACGATGAGAGTGATGAAGCACTGGAACAGACTGTCCAGAGAGGTGGTAGATGCTCCACCCCTGGAAACATCCAAGATCAGGTTGGACTGGACTCTGAGCAACCTGATCTAGTTGAAGATGTCCCTGCTCATTTCAGAGGTTGAACTACATGGCTTTTGAATGTCCCTTACAACTCAAACTATTCTATCATGGAATCCCACCATGGGCCACTAGATCATGTTGCGCAGATTCTGTGAGTCTATGATTCATCAAAAAACAGGTTGCAATTTTTAACCAGTAAAAGCCACTGCTTGGTGAGACCACAGTATCCCTAATGGGGTAAATAAAGGCATGTTTTCATCCTCTCACTGCTCCAGCAGAGACCTGGAGAGTTTACTTGAGCAGCAAAGGGATATCAGTATGTACAGTAGCACCACAGCCACCCAAGGAAATGGCAATAGCTGGGGAGGTGGATGAAAGTCCCTACTTCTCTTCCTTGGGTCACAGGAAAAGGTGGTGAGAGCATACCATGAAGTTCTGGTTTCAGAAGAGAAATCTAAAAAAAAATGCAAGTGTGATGTTTTAAAAATAAAATCTTACACCTTTAGTAGGTTTGATTGGGGTGCTTTGAAAGGCAGGGTCAATCAAGGGCTTATACGTAATCTCACACCACATTTTCAATGTGTGGATGGAAAAACCCCTTTAAGGCCAAAATTCATTGGCATCACTGCAACTACCCTGAGTTACACTGGCCAGTGAGGTGGTCACGATTTTTATAAACTTATATAAAGCTGCCAATCCTACCCTTACTGTGATCACTGGATTAACTCGGTCTGCTTTGCTCTGGAAATGGATTTAACTAACATTCAAAGTTAGCCTGATCACTGAAGTGATTTTATTTTAATCTTTAGAATAACACTAGCTGAGCTGTGCCCAGAAAAGGCATTTGATTAATTCACACTTTTAAACAAACAAATGAAAATGTCAAAAAGAATGTAATTGACTGATGAAACAAAGATGGAAAGAGGCTATGCATGCAGAAATATAGTGACTTATGAACATCCACTGAAGTTGGAAAAAAATACACATGGGAAACATTTCAGTGTGTGAAAAATAAAAAAAAAGGCAAAATAGGAAACTATCAAGAACATGGGAGAGTGGCTCGTCAATTAAGTACTGTGTAAAGATTTCCAATTTTCTTGTAGTAAATTATTTATTTAGCCCTTGCATGCCATCAATATATTTTACAAGTTTAATACCCAAATTATAGCTACCCACCCATTTATGGCCTTGTAAATGAGTCCTGACTTATCAATGTGAATTCTTGTTCTAGGCAATGTCAAATTTAGATTGGATTTGGATGTATTGCTTTTACCCTTATCAAGAAGGTTTGCTAGTGTGGTATTTTATTGCTATATTTAAAATGGAAAGTGCTTTTAAATAGACTTGCCTGGATGGCACAGCTCAGATATGTCATTTCCCAGCTTAAAAACCCATCCTAATCCAGGCAGGAGGTCTTGGAGATGTAGCAGAACCCATTAATACTGAATGTGTTTCGCTGCAATCTCAATCCCTTGCGATGAAGTGGAAGAGCTATTGTGACAACAATGACTTCAATCTAAAGTAAGGATAGCTGGAACTCTTAAGTAATAAAACCAAATGGTAATCTGCATGTTTCCTGATACTTCACAAGAAAAGCAAGCATAAAGAATTCAAATGAACAAGTGTAATGACTTCCTAAAGTACCTTGCATTACATTTGGTTATGCTTGTGTCTCTAACCCATGTTTCACTCTTTGGTAAAGGTAGGCAGCTATACAGCGAAGGTGAAGAATTATCAGTGGAGGAGAGTAATATGTAAGTGACCAACTAATCAAAAAGGCACACAAAAATAAGAACACTATTGTATAAAATCATATCAAAGCAACACAAATACCTGGAAAACCAAAAAGAAATCAAGCAGAAACATTACTTTCATTTGACTAACTAAAAGTAGGATGTGCCCCAGTACAGGAGTCATTTGGAAGGTTAGTAAAAACAACATTTGTATTCATGAGATCAAAGCTAGCTGAGATTTGCATCTCTGCACCAAAGGGTGTATCTAGTAAGAGGACAAAACAGAGAGGGAGCAAGTATTGGATAGGTTTGCAAGACCTGAAAATGATAGCCATCTTATTATTGGCTGCAGCCTGCAACCAGCGTTTCTGGGCCACAATTCTTTAGACCATAAATTGTCACTGGTAGAAGATCCTGAGGAAGAAAGCAGGCTGGACTGAAGGCTGCCAAGAAGGCAGGAGAATGTGGGAGGAAAGCCCAGAGGAAGAAAGGGAGTTCTGAACTGTGAGGCGTGCTCAGGGGAGAAGGAGACCTGGAAACTGCCAACTCCATGTCGGGCTGTCCACCAGGCTTTTGCACTCTGATGTCCCAGTGTTTATTCTTAGTGCAGTCTTGGGGCTCAGCAAAGACATACAGCTGCAGCAAGGCTTGCTGCATCCCTCTATGGGGCAGTGATGGGGAAAGAGTCTGCCTGACTACAGCACGAACAAAGCTTTGGTGATGGACCCATCTGCTGATAGACAACCAGAGGAAACGAGAATTGCAACAGAACAGCACAGGTTTGGCTCAGTAGGACAAGCATGAGGGATTGGTTCAGCCTGTTAAGTGGGCATGAAGACAGCACAACTGGCAAAGCAAACAGAGCAGGGATCTAGGAACACAAGTACAGATCCAGGTCTCTAACTGTTCAGTCTCAAGTTACCCACTAAAAACATACAGCTGCATCAGAATAGACAAGCATGCATAAGCAAGGAAGAAGGGAGCTTCCAGGAAGGCATTTTGCAGCCATTGACATTAGATGCATCTCATGCACCATGAGCAGTCCAAAAGCTCAGCTTTTCAGCTGTCAAGACTCCTGCAGTTGTCCCTGGAAGGAGACAAGCTCCTCCAGAGTAGATCTCATCACATCTCTTCTCACACTTGTTTTCAGTGGGATGAAAACCCCACATTTTCTCAATGGCTGGCTTAGACTAGGAACCTCAAATTTTTTTTGATGGGCAACAATATAAGATTTGGATCCCACCCTTAGTACATGTAGCTGACCTGTCAAAGAGGTCAGGATCACTTATATCTGCAGCCTGATAAAAGCCACTCTCCTGGACCTGAAGCTGATATCTCTGTCACGTATCTCTTACCTTGCATTCACCCAGATGATTTGCTTCAAAAGCACTTTCACTTGGGAACACTACAGTGCTTATACAGTTCCATTAAGTACAATACCTCTTCTTGAAATCACAGCTGTTCCTTTTGCTATTTGCGTGTACATTTGCTATCTGTCTCAGCCCAATACAACTGTTGACTGTTGGAAGGTACAGCTAACATTAATAAGCATAGATGACCCCTGTATATTGCAGTAATTTCTGGTTAGAGCTATTAGCTGCCTCTCATAGTGCTGTATTGTTTTGAGAGTCCGCAATATAGTTGAAAACAGGTTAAATCCATTTTTTCTGTCCCTATCTGAAGATTTACAAACATTAAGCTTTTAAGATAAATACTAAAAGATTTATTTTTAAAAAATTTACTTTTTGCTACTGAATTAAGTGGGAGCACAATTGCTCCAGCATTCAGTCCTTTTAATAACTTCATCCCAAAGCAAGTTTATGTACAGGCCACTTAAAATACCCTTCCAGCTAATTTGTTATGGGCAATGTGTTATGTCACATTGATCTCTCCTAGGAATTTACAAATTCATCATAGATAACTATTTTCCAGACTTGTTCTTGCTCCCACTGAATTCAGTCATAAAACTCCCATTGTGTTCAGGGCCAAAATGATTGGGTCACTGAGTCCTACTATTATTTCAAGTTCAAGTTTATTCTACAGTTTCTATCCCATGTGACTTAGTATTCTGTTTTGGAACTGCTAAACAGCATAGGTCATTTGAAGGAGGCAGGTTAGTTGTGACAGCATCATACAAAGTCTTGTCAGGATCTACTTCTCCTCTGTTCCATAAATGCAGTACATTGTTCATATGTTTCTAGTTAGTCCTCTGTATCTCATAATCAGCTCTCTTTTTTTAAATACTTAACATGACTGTATGACTGTGGTCACATGTTAAGACTCAAATTGTGCTGTTGATGAACTGTAGGAGTGGGAAGGGATTGGGGGAAATCGCCTCTTGAACTATAAATAATCCTTACAAAGTGAAAACAACCTAACCTTGTTAATCACAAATTAGGAAGGAGTGTGCCAAAAATAGCACAACGATGGAGTGTCAAATCAAACGCCTCTGTGCAGGTAGTTTGTACAATACCAGGTGACTATAGCTGTTGTGGGAATATCCTTGCTCAGGAAAACAGTCTAACTTGGTGCCAACTAGCCATCAATGGCTGGCTTTCTCAGGAACTCTGTCTAAAGGCATCTAGGCAACAGAAATGAGTGATATGCTCTGTTCCTCCTGCATTACTTGGTCTCACTAGCAGTACAGTATAGTTGTTGTAATCTAAAACCTGACAGTTATTTGTACAGTAGTGTAAGAATCTAGCAATGGCTGTGCCAAATAACTCTCCCACACAACTTCTGAGATCACTGTGAATGTAAGTTTGCATTAACAATTCACCCTGCAAGGTTTGCTAAAATGCTTCCTCCCAGCAAGCTGAAGGTCTCCTGGATTTTCAGGCTTCATGACAAAGCCTTCTGGCTTGCACAGTTTGATCAATTTCTAGCCTTGACTATGTTCAAATATTTTATAATAAGAAACTGCATTTTTTCCACTCCTAGACTCCCGTCAGAGTGTTTATTATATTAGATACATTACATAAGCTGGCACTTTAGGTGCTTTATGAGTTTTCCATAAACCCTTATTTGCTAATGGCTAGCCTGACTTTGTGAGTCTACTGCAATTTTTGACCTTTCCTAGTAATGGGAGCCTGGTTTGAATAATGTTTATAGTACCTTTAAAAAGAGGCATCATAGAAGTGCAAAAAAAATCATAATAATTATGATTAAAATATTTCCTTTATATGATACTTTAGCCAACTTTCTTTCACAGGCTGAGTAGTGTCTCTCCAAAAACTTTCAGCATGTACCTTTATTCTTCTCAGCTGTGGATTCCAGGTTGAACAGCAAACCTCTTGGATTAAAAGCAGAAATAGACTAAATCTGGCAATCTCTGATGAAAGGTAAGACTTCGCCTTCGCTAAAAGTTCCATGCCCAGTGACCAGGCTCAGTAACTCCATCCAACTTACTGACATTCTGCTTTTTCATGGTTTAAGATTCTGAATTATGCAAAATCTCTCACTATCTTTATAAGCTAGTATCCCTGATTTTCAAAGATGCTGACATCAGCAGGCCCAGAGATTTTAGTTTGAAGGTAATGCTCTCCAGCTGGACAGGAAGTTCTGGATTGGAGATCCCACTCTGAGCCACTATCAGCCCCACTAGAAGCTGTATCAGCCTTGCTCAGGTGACTGAGAAAAGATGGTAGGATTAAACCCTGCTATATGACATGATACCATCCCTGGATTTGACTTTTTCGTGGGAAGGAATTTAAAGTAATTCTAGTGACAACCGACTGGAAGAACCTTTATTGGTATACATAAAATCACAGAATGGTTTGGGTTGGATGGTACCTTACAGATCATCTAGTTCTAACCTTCCTGGCATGGGCTGGGACACCTTCCACTTGACCAGGTTGCTCAAAGCCTCATCCAACCTGGCCTGGAACAGTCTTCTCCAGGCTGAAAAACCCCAGCTCTTTCAGTCTATCTTGACAGGAGAGATGACTCAGCCCTCTGATCATCTTAGTGGCCCTCCTCTGGATCCACTCCATCAGGTCCACATCTTTTTTATGCTGGGGGACCCAGAGCTGGGCACAGCACTCCAGGGGGTCTCACAAGAGCAGAGAGGGAGAATCACCTTCCTTGACCTGTTCGTCATGCTGCTCTTGATGTAGCCCAGGATACACTTGGCTCTCTGGGCTGCAAGTGCACATTGCTGGGTCATGTTGACCTTCTTGTCAATCAACACCCCCAAGTCCTTCTCCACAGGGTTGCCATTGATCCATTCCCTGCCCAGCCTGTATTTGTGCTTGGCATTGCCCCAGCCCAGGTGCTGGACCTTGCACTTGGCCTTGTTGAACTTCATGAGGTTCACAAAGGCCCACCTCTCATGCCTGTCAAGATCCATCAGGATGCCATCTCTTCTCTCCAATGGCACAACCCCACCACACATCTTGGTATTGTTGGCAAGCTTGCTGAGGGTACGTGAAATCCCACTGTCCACGTCAGCAACAAAGACATTAAACAGCATCAGTCCCTATGCCAACCCCTGAGGAACACCCCTTGCCACTGGCCTTCACCTGACAGTGAACAAGAATTTAGAAAATCATTTGGGAAAAGCTTTCCCACCTCTCAAACAAGTATGAATGTTTATCAGGTAGGCCTGCTCCTTAATACACTTGCAGTTACTTTACAAAGATGCAGTACAGGGAAATCTGCTCTTAATTATCTTAAAATACAGCCACAGGAAATAGTATAAGGCTGTCATAGGCCTTGCAACCTAGAATTCCTACTTTTAAACAGCAATAGTAATTTTAAATTCAGCTTTTTAAAAGTCTTAGTAAAATTTACCTTAGGGAACAATAAAATGGCAATTAGGTATGACAAAGGTACGGAGCAGAAACCATTAGTTATTACCTCAATAAAAGAAGAAAAGATGGGACTGTGAACTTACCAGCCAAATTCCAGGAAATGGGATAGGCCTCTTGACCATAATGCAAAAAGCCCAGATATTTGGAGATGGTATTTTTGGTATCTCTCTAAAGAAATCAGGGCTTTTTTCTTTTTTTGATTGCCCAACTTACTACTGATACTACACTATATTAATTCAATGGCATTGATCAGTCACTCTGATAAATCAGATAAATATTTGCTTTCATCACAAGTCTCCTAATACATCCCCACACTGTGCAGAAAGTGCTGCAATGTACCCCAAATAGTCACTAGGTGGTAACATATGCAGACCTGAGCATACCTGCAAATCCTGCATATCCTCATCTAATGTTTGTCCACAAATTTAATCGATCTTCTGATGGAACGATGTCAAGTTTGTAGTGTCTCATAATGTTTGATAGAGACAAAACCTCTGAAGGTTTTGTCAAGCTCATTAGTTGACTAAATCCAGCTAGGAGGATAGCTGGCTTTCAGGCCGCTCTGGAGAGCCCCATAGCCATGTTCATCTCCATGCCTGCCTGTGAAGCCTGGTCTGTAGGAATCCCTGTGAAACTTGATATGGGAGTTCAGAAAGGTACGTGTTTTCTATTAAATGCTATCAGCCTTTCCCATAAGGATGAAGAAGTTGTGGTTTGCAAGTTTCTGCCTTGGTGCTTTTGATATATTTGCTGAGTGCTTCCTGCTAATACAGGGCAAGGTTGCCCCACGCACCCACGCCAGGGAATAAGGAATTGAAAGTCTCCCTGGGTGGCCCCTGCACATCAACCATCTGTGCCTGACAGGCAGAGAAGGCTGCCAGGGAGCCCGTGGAGCCCCAGCCCTCTGCTCCCCTACCCCAGCACCCCAGCGGGAAGTAATTTACTGGTGATCTGGGCCAGGAGCAGTCTGCTTTGCTGTCTGATAATGGGAGAACCACAGACGAAAGCATCATTCCCTGTCTCCCAGAGCCAGGCAGTGGAGAGCACCTCTCTGTCTTTTAGGAGGAACTTGCTGTCTGGCAAGCACCAGGACAGACCCAAACCCATCTAGGTGAAGCTGTGCAGCACTTCCAAGGCTCTAAATCTGTTTGACCCATTTGCAAAGGGCCTAGAGTGATGCCTTAGGATTTTAGCTTTTATATTTACATATATTGGTACTCCTGCAATTCTTTAGTGTATGACTTTGATCTCCATATAGAGTGTTAGCAACTGTTTTTCCTATTTTTGTCAGACACAACAATTCCTCTATAGGCCTGAGAATCAAGGACACCTCACTGTCTCAGGCCCCGAGAAATGTAAACAAAAGTGAGTTGAGGGGGAGCGAACTGAGAGAATGGGNGCTGTAATTGGACAATTAACCTGTGATATGCCAATGGACAAAACTTGTATCTCTCTGAAAAACGTGTGACTGTGTCCATCCTGGGTGTAGTCTCTGCAAGACTCCTGCACTGCCCAAGGTGTGCCCTTTGAAGGCCTTTCAATAAATACCTACCCTTTATCCTTTAACTCTGTCTAGCCTCTGTTCCAGGTCAGCCTCTACAAGACATCAAGAGGGCGTGGCAAACTGTAGGCCAGATTTCTTGCTCCTTCTGAAAACATGTAACAGTTTTCCTGCAAAATAATAGCAAAGAAGGGAGAGGAAAAGAGACATGAGGTTAGCTAAGACACTACGTACAGGATGGTCCAGATAAAGACATCAGGAGGGAGGGAGGCTTATTCTCAAATTTTCATCTGCACAGAGCTGGAAAGTTTTCTGCCTCTAAGCATGCAGCACTATTTTAAACCTTGGTCTTCCATTTCTGAGTTAATAAGTCTGCCCCAAGGAAAGGGAGGTGCCTGAAACAGGAGCATGCAGGCTTTATTTGGATTGTCCCAGCTACTGAGTCTGCCCTGCAGCTTACTAAGTGCTTGGCACATTAATTAAAAAAAATCCCCAGATTTTTTAAAACAAACATGTTTTGTCCTTTCTCCCTCCTCCTTTGAGATATTTGTTACTTTTCCAATAGGCTTAGCCAGAAAGAGGAACAAAGTGAATGAACAGTAGAAATGCTAATTCTGAAGGACTGTTTCCTTACCTTGATTATGTACATGTGTGTTGCCTAACATAGCAGTTTAAGAATGACATTTTCTGAACCATCTGATGCAATACATGACACCTGGCATGCTGAAAAGGCACTTGAGAGTCTGTAGGGATTTAGTCCGTATTTTATCATCTGCTAGCTATATCTATAATAACATAGCAAATGCTCATTCACTTGTCTTAGTCTGCAGCCGGAGCGTTTTCTCTGCAATGCAAATGGAATAATAGAAGATTGAATCAAGAATAGCAAATAGATCCACATGGCCATTGTATGGAACTATGACTTCATGCTGCCCAGAGAGGTTGTGGAGTATCCTTTCCTGGAGATATAAAAACCCACCTGGACATGATCCTGTGTAACCTGCTCTAGGTGAACCTGCTTTATCCCGGGGGGTTGGACTAGGTGATATCCAGAGCTTCCTTCCAGCTCCAGCCATTCTCTGTTATTCATGTTGACTGAGTCAAAGGACTTTTACCAGACTTCTTTATTCATGTTTGTTTCCTCTGGCATCCATTTGTATAATAGTTATCAGCTTGTTATTGTAATCCTTTATTGGAAATATGGTGATTCAGTAACAAGTACAGTGATTTAAGAAAGTCAGTATTGATAGCTAGTTCATGGTGGTTGGTACAATTTAGAGAGACAGAAAAGAAAATGCAGTACCTGAAACATTCACACTGAAAAACTCAAACCTGGTCTAAGTAAGTTAGAAACTGTCTGACCACCCACATGTAAAAAGCAAAACAAAACAACAACAAAAAAAAAACCCAACCAAAAACAAAAACAAAAAACCTCGAACAAACAAAAAAGCAAAACAAAACAAAACACAACAAGCAAACAAATGGAAAAATCAACCCACAATAGTGTAAACTTTTAAACAGGGAGGAGAATCTTAGAAATCATTTTTAAAAGGGGGGCTAAATCAGATTGAAAATTATCTAGTTTTTCTCCTGACAGTTTAAAACAACTTTCAGAGACAATGCTTCCACAACTTCCCTACATGGCCAACAGCACTCCCTGGCTATCTGTGTTGTTAGCCATCTATATTTCTTTTTTCTTGATGGCTAGTCTAAACCTCCTTTGCTGCAATTTAAACTAAACATTCACTGATTTGTCACCAGTGGACACAGAAAAGTTTATTTCCTTTCTGGCTGAAATGCCTTTTACATATTTGGAAACTGCTGACCTTGCTTTAGGGAGGAAAAAAAAACCAAAAAAATAATGCATCCATTGGCATTGCAAGGTCAAATATAATCCTTAGCAGTCCAAATCCTGACATCCTTTTTCAGGATCTGAAAGACGCATGACATGGCCAAGAAGCTGTTGCCAGACAAGGAGATGAAGATGCTGTGCAAGGAACACACCTAGCAAAGCAGGAAAGAAGGAGGAAGGACACAGGGAGCTCTGAAGATACCCTGCCAATTCTCCTGGAATAGAGGGAGTTCCCATCTCCAGCAGTACTTGAGGACAGGCAGCAGTGACTGGGACAAGCATCCTGCTAGCACCTCCAGGCACCTGGCTAGCCCAAGCCCTGTTGTTCTGCTGGGCAGGGATAGCCCACAGGGCACAATGAGGATAAGAAGTAGGATGCATCTTAAGCGCTCCTTGGATTTTCAGAACCCAAAAGATGAATTCATTCAGGATGATTTAGATAAATTTCTGTGGCTCTAATCTAAACCCTAAATAGTTCATAATGGTCTTGATTTGCAAGAGTAAGTTGGCACTCTTGAGACAGAGATACATGTCATTACTAAAAATATTCCATTTTAAATATAAACAAACTTATGGCATCGTTTTTATTTTGCAGTGTTTAGATTGTATCTGTGGCCTCACAAGGAAAAGGATTCTTTTAACAAGCTTTAAAGCAGAGCCAAAAAAAAAAAAGTTGGTCTGGTGTAATCTAGTAAACATTAAAATTAATTACCATAGACATACATTTTAAAAAACAGTTCTTAAAAAGTGATATAATAATTCTCCCTCAGAAAGCAAAGATAATTACACAGTATTGTTACACCAGCTTTGTTTATGCTGTTCATGTTCTAGGTGATATGTAGAGTCATTCTAATTGGGAGTGTTCATATATGCTTAAGTCTATGTGAAAATCTCCATCACTAGGAAGGAAGACCTAGCCTAGGGTGATAACTTAAGGCTAGACACTTATGTGGCTACTAGAGAGGAAAGCAGATTCATTTCTTTTGCCATATGATTCTCCTCCCCCTCTTTTTTTCCTTTCTTTTTTAGTTCTTTGGCTCTCTTTGATTTACGCTCTTGCTGATCTACTGTTTTGAGAACCTGATGTTGTGGAATCTTTAAGTCATCTGTGACCTAGGTCACTACAGACAGGAGCAATTTAGTAAAAGTATTAATTGAAACTCTCTGGCAAGCCCTACTTCTGCAGATGAAGTTACACATCAAACCTACGCAGACTGCAACTACACTTCCGAACAGACTAAGATTTTCAATATCTCATAAACAGGCTCCTCAATCACCAGAATCTAATAAGACTATAATCATCATTGACACTATAATGATTAAAATGAATAAAACCCATTAAGAAAAGTCATGTTGAGTTATTAAAAGTTTCGCTCTGTGTGATATGTAATCTTTTATCCATTTTTTATGATGAAATCTGTAACAATCTATCCACAAAAGACCATTAATTTACTGCTCCGTGGATGTTACCATGCTCTTTAGTTTAACAGCTTATCATTGATTTCTTGAGGGAGATATTATATTTGGAGAAATACACATGGAACAAAAGCCAGTATGTTGCTGTAAATTTGCCACTGACAGGATGATCAAAGTATTTTGGTCCAGTCAAAGCAGAGGGCTGGTGAACAAGTTCAGAAGAGCCTATGGTCATATCCCTGCTGTTGTAAGCAGACCCCGAGGCAAGGCAGCAGATACATGTTTTCAAGAATCACAAACTCTTGTAAGAAAAGGTCATGTGCACTGCAGGGGGAAACACAATAAAATTTCCATTAACTAGAGCCTAGTTAACCGGCTTATTGGCATCTATTAGAAACAAATTGCAAACAAAACTGATCCTATTATAAACTTCCCCTTGTTCCCTCAGTAAAATAAAGTCACTGAATGACCCACAAAAGAGGAGGAACACAGTTTGTCAGATGACTTGCTTTATTTTCAAGGGAAGTATTATGTTTCACCCACTGAAGGGTCTACAGTCATGACTGGCAGAAAATTACATAGTTATGGCAAATACGTGAATCAGTGCATCAAAAGTAACCTGGAGAGGGGAGGCAATGCACTTCTGCTCACATTCTTTTAATAGGGACTTTTTTTTCCTCCTAGGCAAACAGCAATAAAAAAATGTGAATGGAAGGATGTGTACACAAACTTTCTGTCTAAGTGGTGGGAGAGCACTCTTCCTGAAGTGTACATTTTCTCATAATAAACCCAGCTTCAGTATCTTTATTGCTCATCTCTTTTTTAATCTTATTAACAATAAAGCCTAAAAATGTTTTGAAGAAGTCAAATAAAGAGTGTTCTTCTTTTTTTCTGAACATTCTTTCCATTTACCTGGGATTACTAATAAAGTGTCTTTCCCAACATTTTTAATGCTGGGTCAAATCTTCAGATGGTGCAAAATCACTCAAAAGCAGTGAGGATATGACAATTATTTCTTGCTCAGAATCTGACCGAATCTCTGTATTTTCCATCTTTCTGGGTTTTTTTCCTTCAGGCACCTCTTAGCACTTCAGATATAGCTACGAATCAAATAAAATTCCTCTTGGTTTATCTGAACAACATGCCACAAGCCACTACCACAGAAATGTTAAGTCCCTTTGCAAAGGGAATAAAACAAAAAATATTTTCTTTTCAAATAAATATAGGCATGACAATTATAAAAGTCAAATATCACCTTCCTCTTAGCAAAAGAAAGTAGGGGATGGAGGATGCAGGAGCATGGAATATACAATAATGACTGTGGATGTTATTTTGACATAGAATACAGCTATAGGGAAAATGCTCTGATTTTAGGCACTCCATTCAGAGACTGTGTACCAAGGAATTCACAGCAAGGAGCTTGCTCTGCCCAGCCCTGCCCTTTCACATGCTCTGCCAATGAAGGATGCTATTTATCTGAAAAGAAACAATTTTCTCAGCAATGCTTTTGAAAGAGTAATAGAAAGGATTCAAGTAATTGTTGTTGTAGTAGGAGTTTGGGAAACAATCCTAAAAGTCAAATCTTTCTCTTCAGAGTAATAACTGACCCTTACTTCGAGGACAGTGCAAATACCTGTCATGATCATCCGGTTTTATACAACAGCTACATGCTCTACTGCAAAAAAAAACCCCTCAACATGAAGGAGACCACCTACTCTGACTTAGTGGAGAGTCCTTCCTGTAGTCTGGATCCTGGATTTACTGAGTGATCCATGCTGAGTTCTACTGCAGCCTTTTGTGGGTCCCTGTGATGCTATTTTTCTTCCCTTGAGAGTGTAAGCGAGAGATTAAAATTCTGTTGCGCAAATCCCCTGGAGTCACAGAGCCTCTTGCCACAGGGGATCTTTCACATTGTTCAGCCTGATGCTTTGCAGAGCAGAAGCCAGGCAGCTCAGGACAGTTGTCTACAGATTGAGTCCTATGACTTAGGTGAATCTGAAGTATTTCAGTTTGTTGGCCAAACGTTGATTGACTGCCATTAGTAGAAAATGGGTAGTGTGAGGTATTTATGGTGTACTCTGCAATCATCTGTCCTTTGAAGAGCATTAATCTGCTGCTCTGCCCATGTGACCACACTCTTTCATTTAACAGTTTGTCTTGCTGGGGGGCAGGGAATTTGTTAGTAACAGATTATTCCGACAGGTGACCTATATTCCATGTTGCGAAAAATGTGGATCCTGCCAGACCTTCCCTCGCTCCAGCTCTGGTCAATGGTTTGATTCCGTGTGAGTCGTAACACCTCGTATTGGGAAACACCTGAGAAAGGAGTCTCAGACTGCTGTGCCTTTCTGCCTACTATACCCACCCCAGCTGTTGCCAGTGCATACGCCTAATCAGGAGGAAAAAACCCAAATCCAAGTTCAAATTCCAGTTGCATACCAAAGTGCTGGTATTTCTTCATGATCTTTGCAACTAATTCACTAAAACCCTGAAGCATGACTTGACTACAGTCGGGTGTTAATTCAGAGCTTCAGGTATTATAAAAGCAAAGATTTCTTCCCTACCTCTGGACTAAAAAACAGGAGGGAATAAATAGGAAAATTTGTGGCTTAGCAGATGTTTGATTCTTTAACAAATACTGCAAACCACAGTGAATATGTCTTATCAAAAGATTTAAAGGGGAAAGTTATTAGGTAGGCGAAAGCCTGTTAATGGTAGTGTTCTATGGTAGTGAATGAAGTAAAACAGAGGAACCTGTCTCCATCCTTGAAGGAATATTTATTTTCATACACCATAGTCAAAAGGTAAACTGATTGCTAAGATGTGCATAATTTTTAAGATAGTAATGAATTTCATTTTATCTTCGTATTAATAAAAATATACATCTTTCAGCAAGGCAGTGAAGAGTTTGTTGCATGAATGTTTCCCTGTTATTAATCTGAACTGTAATTAATTTTAATCTTTTGAGACGATTCTTATACTGATCAGAAAAGTGAGGGAGTTGTGAGGGAGTGGCAGTGCTTACAGGAATGATGAGAAACCAAGTCACTTTGAGAGTTTTAGCAAATCTGTTCAATGCTAAGGGGTGATTATGGACTGATGAGTCAGCTGTTCCACCATTACAGGTGGAGAGAGCAATAAAATCTTGCTGAGTTTGGCTATTGAAATTATGAGGTTTCATAAATAGTATAATATTGTTCTCAGCAGGTAAGTGGTGTATTTTAAGAATGACCACTTAACCACACATAGAACTATCCAGTGGCTGAAGGTCAACAGGCCACCTGCTAAATGATAATATAAATTCACAGAATTACTTGATAGGAAAGTAATTGCTGAAGCTTTGTTCTTGTTGTGAAATTATAGTTTACTAAATAGGCAATATTTTCATTGTAAATGTTTTCCTACAAATAAATCAAAGGAGAGAGGGCAGAAGAAATTTTTGCTAGTGTGTGTCTCAAGAAGGAGCATCACATTTTGTAATAAACAAGTCATAATGATTGGTCTATTTTTCCTTCCAGTTGGTGCAGAAAAAGAACAGATTTCTTTTTCCTTTCTTGCTCAAATATTATGTCTAGAAATGTAACCTCAGCACTGTCTTTAAATTGCTGATAAGGTCATGCAGCTACAGATTCCCAGATGTGACTGCATCAGGAGAGTGAGGTGTTGAATGACACCTTTTTTTCCCTAAACAAGCAATGTCCGCCCTCAACAAAACACACTATATGAGGAATATGAGCTAGCTTGTCCTGCTTCAGCCCCTAGTTGTGTCTTGCAATTGTTCCTGACCCTTGTCTGGTGGGAAGCTCCTTCCTCCCTGCTCTCTGACTGTGTATTTATAGGCAGAGGCAGATGTGGAGTTTCACAAACAGCCCAGTGAAGCTGGAGAAGTCACTCAGAGAACCAACAACACTGCATGGAGAATTGGCGTGCCAGAGTCCTGCCCAAGGTGGTCAAAAAATTACTTCCTTCACAAAGCATTGAGCAGATCTTTGGATACCCCCTCAAGTGATAATCCCTTAGCAGCCAGGCCCCAGACTTCATCCCTTTCAGTCTAAAGATCAGCTGAAGTTTCCTGAGGATCACTCTGTAAAGTTGCTATTATTTCAGAGCACTCTGAAAAGTTATCCACAGCTTTCATCAATCATCACACAAGTGAACTTTGCTCTGCAAGTCCAATGACATCTTGATGTTCTTTTTTGTGAAATGTTCTTTCTATGGAATATATTTTACAAAAGGACTTACAACTGATACTCGGGAGTATTCACCATGCAGCAGGCTTATTTATACACAGCATAATGCTAACTGTTATAGTCGTCAAATTGCAAATGTCTTGCTCTCACAGGGAATGCAAACATGGTCCAAAGAGTTCTCAACTGAACTCAGACATTGCAAAATTTAATGCAAATTACAGCCGTGAAAAACTGTGCCAGGATTTAAAATGATTACACATACAGGTCTATAGAAAGTAATTTTGAAGGCTCATTTCCGCAGGTGTAGAGTGCATAGGCTTTCAAAGGAACTATTAGGAATTGTCTAGGTATAATTAAAATTACATAATTCATCAGTAATAAATCCCTTTTTTTCAATTACTCTTCTTATCTAATTATACAGCAGTGCTTAATTGATATTTAGCTCTGTCAGTACCTAGGTCTTTACGTAAAAGCAGGAAAAATGCTTTGAGTTGGAGTCCATTTAACCATCATCTTACTTGCATTCAAATATTTTTCTCACACAAAATAAAATACAGATTATCTAAAATGAGAGTGTAAATTGTCTAGATCACTATGTCAACAGTGAGAAGCAGGTATGTTCAAAGGCCTTTGAGGGGAAACTTAGGCTGAGCAAAAAGGTTCCATCCAGGACTCGCATTTCAGTTTGCTGTTAGGTATGGAAAGGCCTTAAAATATGAGTCTAAAGGGTGTGAGGAGGAGGAGTATCTCAAGAGTGACTGTTGGTGTAGTCTGAGGCACTACATAATAGAATCCTTTCCTGCATAGCTCTTCAGAAGATTAGTGTTATTTTTAAGTGGGTAAGTAACCAAGAATAATTTCTTAATGTGAAGACTTCTCTTGCATGGGCAGCCACACTTAGAGGCAATATTTGCCTCAGTTCTCCATGGATAATTTGCAATAGCATTTTGCTATTCTGAAGTTGTATTACTGATTTCTTTCCTGTCTTCTAAAATTTGCCATCAGTCTATATTTTAGCATAATATCAATGTACCTGCTGGCACATATATTATGTTGCCGTTCTAAATTACTACTGCAATGGCTGGATTCCTCCTGGACTCTTAAACTGAAAGATAATTTTTCTCAGGTTTGCCGTAAAGTCTTGAATTTGACCTCTGAACTCTGCATGACTACTCACAGAGTCAATCAGATGGGAAAGTTACACCACTGACTGAACCTTCCATTACAGCTATTGCAAGGTCTCAACAATCTCTGCAATAGATAACCCACAGGCAAATCACATACCACTTTGGTAGCAGTGCTAGAATTGTACTCATTTGCGAAGCTGTCACTGAATTTGCAGTAGTGCTTTGTACTTAAAAGATAATTTGTTTTAATTTATCTGAAACTGTCTATCTCTGCACATACTTTACTGATGTGAACATGCACATGCTTTATATTCACTGTGTTAAATATAGAAGATTCTCTCTCTTTAGCACCTGTTTTACCTGCTACCCAGGTTAGGAAAAGAATGGCAAATATTCAGAAGGGCTATGTTTTCATCTAATTTGTTCTAGATCATGATGTTTTCATCTAATTTGATCTATATAATGATGTAATACTTTCCCATTCATATTTAAACTTTAAAGTCCCACATCAATAAAACTTCTTTCCATGCTAATTCACCTATCACGTACTATTCTCTACAGAGTAAAGTGTGCATCATCCCACTGAATCTTTAACACATTTGAATGGAAATGGGCCAGATGAATTTACCATTATTCTAGGTCTGAAATGACAGGTTCTCTGTGTTAAGAAAGTAACAGGTTTTTTACCTTTCCTTCCATACAGTAAGGGGGAAAACATTCAGCAGCAACACATGAAGGTTTCACGTCTACACCTTTGTTTTAGTTTATCAACATTTTTTACTTTCATCTTTCAGTAAAAAATGACAGAGGCATTACATGAGAAATCCTAGATAATATCTTTGTAGTACATTTGAGACAGACCACTTTTTCCAATTGTTTAAATAAAATCTAATGTGAACATACTTCAGCTTGGCTGGCTTTGAAGCATGTGTTTAAAATAACCATTGAGATAGAAACACCATTTTTCATAAAAATAACAGCAGCAAGTTAACAATAAAAGTGTGCTTGCTAGAACTTGCAGCACTGTTATAGTATATAATCCCAAAAATAAAGGCATTTGTTTAGAAATCAGGGTATTTTTAAAAAACTGAGAGTCTCAAGCTTCATGCTCCATGTTTGCCTTTCAGTTACAATTTCAAGTTTTCCTTCACAAAGAAGACATTCGGAAAGTGATGATTTTTTTTTTAAAAGGAAATCCAGTTCCCCTTGGTGCTAGGACTCACAGCTTCAAAGAAAAAACAAAACGTTACAGAATCATCAAATAGTCAGGAAATTTGTCAGCCCTATGACATAACAACACAGTTACATTCTAGGGCACAACTTGCTAGCCCAGGCTTCACAAGGCCAAAGGCTTTGCCCCCAGAATGGGCCTGGTTATCAAGCAGAGCTACAGGCATTCACACAGATTCATGCCAAAGCCTTCTCCTGCCATCCCTTGCATATGGAAAATGTTAGAGAACCCAAACAACTAAATCAGGCAAGAGGAACAAAAAGAGAGTAACAACGACTTTCACGTGTCCCATAAATATACCTTGGCAGTGAATCCATTTGCAAGCACAGCACACCAGACAATTAAGGGCAATTTTTCAAATGTGTTCTCTGAAATTTTAATGCAGTGTTGCTTGCCTGGTTTTCATAGGAAAACTCATGTTTTCATGTTGAGTTGCATGTGAAAGCTGGCATGCAACCATTCCTTGTGTAGTTTCAGAGGCTGTCAAGAGGGGCCCTTGAAAGTTGAACCTGCTAGCTATCATTCTAATGCAGAGATAAAATATTTTTTCTTTACGTTGATCTTGCAGGGTTTTCACAAACTTCAAGTGAAAATAAGCGTTAACTCCTCTAAGTAATTTTTGCAAGATGTCTGTGGTAAATTACCCGCAATATGTAAGTAGGTTCATCTGATAGCTGGAGACCCTTAAAGCGTCTATTAGAAAACTACACTCATGAAAGGCTTTCTTATTGATTGCAACCGTTATTAGCTCAACTGGCCTGAGACAGAGAATAAATATGCATTATACCTCTTGAGAAAACAAGTTTCACAATTATACAGATTTTATTAGACAAACAAGATTTTTGAAAGCTTGCATGGTCAGTTCCTCTTTGGAGAGGCTTGTCCAGCTTGGAATCATTACAAGAGCTAACAGCAGCTCTTGGTATTCCATGATTCATCTGTCCCTATAGATAACCCTATATATCATTGCAGAGTGTGCTGATTAGAAGGGATGTTACTAGGACCCAGAGGCCTAAATTGCTGCTTAAAACTGCATTAACATTTCACATTTATTAACTCAACATACAAACTATTGATCTGAAAATAAAATTAGTGGTTTCTCTGGCATAGTAGTGAAGAATAGCTCTTTGTAATGGAAGAAATTCTCATTCTTGATTGCATAACAGTAACCATTAAATTTCCTTATTATAAAGGCATCTAATTAGCAAAGATTTTCATTTTTTCCCAATACCACAGGGGGCCAATCACTATTCTGAGCACATATCACTTAGGTGCATAAAAATTTGCATTGTGCTGTTGGTTTTCCTTTTGAGAGAGTGCCTGGAAATATAACAGAATATAGATATGGTGCTGGTATTTTCTATATAAAATTAAAATTCAGTTTGGCAGAAATGTGCAAAAAGGAAATGTATTTGAAGGTTCTGTTTCCTCTCTGTCTCCTTGCTCTTCATCACTCCCTGAAAACTTTGTAATGGATATTGTTACCACAAAAAGAAAATGGTTTTGTTGTTTGGTATAAAATTGCCCTGCAAAACACACAGAGATTTTAGTGGGGCCCTGCTTCTTCTGAACATCCTCTTGCCTCACATAGACTACAGCTGCCACTTAAAAACATAGCTTGCATTTCAAGGATGCTCCAACTGGGCTTACTTCAGTTCTCTCTCCTCCATGTAGTCCAGCGCTATGAAAGAGAAATTAAAATGTAGAAATATATCGGTGTACACAAACATCGAACAACGACTCAAGTTTGCGTCCCAAACGCTTCCTGGCGCTGTGTCTGTGTTTCCACGGTAGCTGTGAGGCTTGGCGGGCTGATCGTGGTGGCTGTCTTGTCAATCTGAGTCGCAGAGGCCGCAGTCAGCATCTCGCCGCCCCGTTATGCTTAGGCCAGCGGGTTCAGGAAGGGCAGCAGATGCACTGAAAGGGAGCAAACTCTTTTGAAACATAATAGGGCAGTGTTGTCTCAGAGATCCTGCACCAAACTTAGACTTATTCTGAGTGGTGTAAAAGTAGATGTGATGGATGATGAGCACTAATGCACATGCCCAGTCCCTCTGTGTGGGAGAGTGATAGGAAATACTGGTATCCTGAGTGGGTCCTAAACGTTTTTATTTGAATGTAAATGAGTGGCAATCCTCAGAAGAGAGCCTTTGTGATGTGTTGACAATGCTTATAATGTAGCATCTGCAATTTTGAAAGCATGGTACCACTTGGGGTGTTAGGATTATCTGGTTGGGGGTGGGAAGTCCTAGTAATGCACACCTTTCTATCTTCATAACTATTTTAAATTTGTATATAACAAGTGAAATTGAATTTGTAATGCTTATATGGGGATGGAATATGCATCACAGTCAGAAGATATGAATTTTAGCTCTGGACTCAAAGTAGCTCAGCTATCTATGCCAGCTTTATGGAATGGCTGAATGGAATGAAACAGCACTGTGAACACAAGCTAAAATTCCTAATTATTTTGATGGGAGAAAAGGGGAAAGAGAAGAGGGAAAAATACAACTTAACCTGTACATTATTCTTTCAATCATGGTTTTCAAGTGCTGAAATAGATGCACAGAGCCACAATCCTGCCAGTTGCTCTCTGCAACTACATTGATCTCAATTAAGACTTCAGCACTATTTGGAACTAGGAAAAAAAAATTAAAATCACCACAATGAAATATTTCCTTTCCCAACTAGACCTGCTGATTTGACTGCAACACCCAGCTACTGGAGACAGCATTTGAAAGCTGGTTTTGGCTCCTTACAGGCAACCTCTGGATCATCGCTTGCTGCTTGTGTGTTTCTTTACTGTTTCTGGCCTCTCTTTGGAGAGCTGTGGAAATGCAAGTTTTCTCTCCATGTTTTTATGTAGCAAACCCATACCCGAAATGAAGAAAGGGTCAAACTGGTGGTTAGATATATTGTCTTTCGTTCCAGGGCTTCTTATAAAAGTGCGGGTAAAACAGCTGTGGTGGAATCAGACTGCCAAGAACGCCTTATAACACAAGGCTATACCCAACTGGTTTATATAGCCTTAATTCAAGCAGCACAACTAATGATAATGATATGTTACAGTATTATTATGCCAGGAATGTATGAAATCAAGAGAGAACATTTCATTTTAAACTTTGCTGATTTTTCACATTTGCTTAGCATTTTCTCTAATGATTTCTTGCACTGTTTTTATGCCACCTCAGATAAAATGCCATCATACATGATATTTGCACCATTAGGCACAAAGTAAGCGTTAGTTATGATTAGAGGCAATGCTGTGAAGCATTAAAAAATGTAAAGGAAATGGTTTTCAAGCATACTCTCAAAGGCTCTGAAGCTTGAGTGTCATTTGCTTTCACCATGCCAGCTGGGTGGTGTTCTGCATTTCAACAAAGCTAGCTACCATTTCCAAACAGATCCATACAAGGTTTTCAGCATTCATATTTGAGTGAGAGGTCCAGTAAAAAAACACATTCACACAGAAATGCAGACAGCAGAAATCCAATGAACCTATCTAGAGGGAATTAAGTGAAACAAAACACAGTGGTTACAATTAATCATCAGCGAACATGGTCACAATGACATTCTTTTCAAGGAAAGGAAACCATTTTCTGTCATAAGCTGCATCTCGTCAAACAACACCTCTAATATTTGGTTTTTATTATGACTCTTGTCTTTGTGGAGCATAACAGTGATTTTGACTTGCTGCATAGATAAAGGGTGAATAATGTAATTAGGCTGAATTAATAAAACTCATGCTCTTGCACTATTCACATGTCAGTATGGGAATTTTTCTCAGCTATTTCCTAATGCTGAAATCTAATGGAGTAGAGTTCCACAGGATTAAGCCTCTACAATTATTTGGTTCATCCTCTGGCTCGTGAAGAAGAAAGAACAAGACTATTTTTGAGCTGTATGAACTGTTCTTTCACATTTGGCTAGGTCAATTAGAGTGCAGTAGGTAAAACACCTGAAAGAAATGACGGAACAAACTAAGACCAGCTGAAATCAAGTCCCTTGGTGTACATGTAGTCCAGACTTTTTCATGTTCTAGTCCCACATAAATAATTACAATTTTTTCTTAGAGTTTTCTTAATTTATTTACCCACAAAATCTCACCTGAGGTCCAGAATCTGATTTTCTGTAGTTTGCAACACTACAGTGACTCTTTTTGAACCATCAGAGACATAAAAGGCATTCAGATGATTTAATGGAGTGGATCTTGCTGCCAGCATCTACCCTGGTGTGAATGATATGCATGATTCCATTGCATTTCACGAGCATTAACCCAGTAGCACTCAAAGATGGAAGACAAAAATATTGCTTGTGTAAAATTTTTAAGGTCCCATGTATCCACTCTCTCTATGTGAGAGAGATTTGCTGTAACTTCATATTTGTTCTCTAATTTTGATATCGATCATTTAAACAAAAAAAATCTAAACATCTAGTTTAGAAAATAACATAACTTTCTGATGAAAATTATTGTTTATCCTCAAAATTAAGGTGATTTCATAAGGTAGGATTGAAATCTTGACTTAGACCAACATAAAATACGTACACCTGCACCAAAGTCTTCTCACATAATCACTGAGGTTCAAAGGCACCTTGGGAGCTCATCTGGTCCAGCCCCCTGCTCAAGCGGGGCCACCCACAGCCACTTGCCCAGAACCGTGTCCAGACAGCTTTCTAACATCTCCAAGGACAGGGGATGCCGCAACCTGCCTGGGCAAACTGTGCCGGTGGTCAGTCTCCCTCACAGTGGAAAGGTGTTTCCTAATGTTAGCCAGAACCCCACACTCCTTTCCTCTCTTTCTTTATTTCTACTGGACACAAGGAAGTGTAGAGTTCATGAGAGCCGTACCCTTCCGTGCTGCTGAGAGAAGGCAGTATGAAGACAGGTCTACTTTGTTTCCTTGCAAGTGAGCTCAAATATCCTTCTCCTTCTAACACTTGAATTTCGATAGCATAGACTCTTCTGGAGACATCAGAAAAAGAGTGATACAGGCTGCCAACACAGTAGAGGCCTCACCAAGAATACCAACATAATACTTGCATGATACTTGATACAACATGAGACTCCCTCTGCTTTGAGTTTCCTGTGTCAAAAAATTAATTTAAAAAACCCCTTTACTCTGAGAGGAAGTGTCGTTTCCCTAGTATATAACAAGGCCTATGAGAATGAGGAAAAATATCACCATAGGCAAAGAACAAATAGCCTGGAGTAGTTACTGCCTTCGGTGAGGCAGGATGCAGCTATATCATCCAAAAAAGTATTTACCCCCTCCTGTTCACAGTGAAGATCAGATGTCGACCTCCCTCCATTTGTAGTACCATCAGACTAGCAAGGGGATGTTTTTGTTGTAATTTTCAACAGATCTTTTAATCAGTTGCTAATTGACAGTGAAGTAGATCAGAAAATGCTTGAATGCTTGTAGGGTTCTTTTAGTCTCAAAGGTGATAATAACAGAATAATGAAGAAACCTTAAATCTTAAACTTCTTATACAATTCAAATTAGTATAAATCATCAGAACAGGCTACATCTGGAGGAAACTTGTTGTTATCAGCGATTACGTCAACTAACTGTTATGATTCCAGACAGGACAATAGCATCAGGTTAATATTTCGTTACATTCTTGTGAATGTGGCTGTTAAGTACCAAAACCTGTCATTCTTCTCCTTGCAACAAGAGAGGGGTCTGAAAAAAATATCATTGCACATCAGTTTAATCTATCTGGCACTGAAAACACAAATCTGTCTTCCTCCTAACTTTCTTTTTTCCATCATGTTGCTGGTAGGAAAGGGCAGAGCTGCTATTACTTAGACCTGTATTTCCACACCTTTATGTGTTTGCATTGCTTTGAAGCACGATTTAACCACGAATTTCCTGTGCTTGTAACGATCAGGAGTTTGTGCGATTGCAGCACAACAGTGATGCTCTTCTATTATCAATGCATGCTTTTAAATGTCACTGAATTCTGACATTTTTTGGCCCTGAAGGTCTAATCAGAGAGGAAGTGTGGAATAAACAGAGATGGAGGTCTTTGTGTACATAATATATTAGCCTCAGGCTTTTTTCTCTTCCATGGCATATTCAATTATCTGAATCCGTGTATTATTAATGGGATTTGCTACTGTGACACGCTTTTGTCCTTCAATCTAGCCTGTATCAGTGCTCAACAGGAAAAGCTAAAATGCCCATGTTTTCTTTCAGTCAGGCAGATAACTGATGGCAAAGGAGCACTGGTTTATCTTCAGGTTGCCGGAAACACTGGTCTTTATAGAAGTTCTCTGGTCATTAATGTACTAATCCTTTAGGGTGGTCTACTCAGAGGAAGGGGGCTGTGGAGGCACCACTCACAGCCTTTCCAAGGTAAAGATGAGCCATAAACATCAAACCTGCGACGGCTACTCTGGATTTCAATGCAGATTAGGGATTAAGCAGTGGGGTGCTGTTTTACATGTGAATAGGCTGACAACAGTACAAAGAGAAAGACAGAGAGCTTGGTGTTAGCCACTTGGTTTTGAAGCACAAATGTAACATCTAAGGGGAAAATATGGACAGTTGCCAGTAGAACGGGTTCAGCTAAGCCACACAAGGAATTTATTTTTGCGGAAATAAATTCTTACACGTTATTTTATTTGAAACACTGATACTTGAATTACTTGTAAAGTCTTGAAATTTATTTAGCTACTCTAGGCTTATCAGAATTCATTACAATATATTTCATTTTGACCCAGGAAATGTATTTTCTTTTTTAAAAGGGAAGATAAAAACATACCAACCCTCAATATTCTAAACATGGAATTAGTGTCAGATAAGTGTAGTCGAAGTCATCCCGTCTGAGACTCTGGAATGAGATGTTCTTCAGGCTTTAAGAAGGCCACAGTATCCCATGGCAAACGGATAGCTGTGCGTTGATTTTTTTCCTTCAGAAGAGCTCAGAAAAAAAGTTGTCATAGGCAAAAGTAACAGCTGTGCTACATATCTTTCAAATCTACAAAACATTTGCGTTAAATCACAAATGAACCTCTAAGAAATAACTTTGGAAAAGCCTGAATTCATCCCTTTCAGGATTTGCAATCTAATCAGCACAGCACCAAGGGAGAGGAGGAATGGATTAGAAATAGCAGGCTCTGTTTATTTTTGTCTGGGAACTATGGAATGTACATTTATGGTTTTGTTTGAGAACTCAGAATTTATAAATACAGTCCATAACTCTGTACTCCCCAAATAACTTACATCACCAAAAGAGCCATTTAGAAGAGAGCGGATGAAGCCAAATCTTCAACCCCAAATTCATTTGTGTTTTAGGGAGCAAAGACATTTCATCTGCAAATATTCAGACATGCATCAACTAGTGCTGTACAAGTTCTGATCCGTAATTTTTTTGTTCAGATTTAACTGCCTCTGATGTCCTTCAGTAAAAGTGGACTTTGTGAGATTTTTTTCTGCTGTAAGCAAAAGTCTCAGAAATACATTGCAAAACTGAAATCCCACTTTAAACTTTGAATATGCCAAACTGCACAGTCTGTTTTCAAAGTTGTCTTGATATAAAAGTTCATTTAGTTGAACTACTAGTAATGCAACTGGTTGATCTCAACACTTTAGCCTACCTGAATAAAAGAAGTGTATGAAAGTTTCCTCTTCTCTGGTGTGGAAGAGGAGAAGCAATACACCTGTTTGCTCATAAATCTCAGCAATTTTGGTGATGAACACCTAAAGGAATAGGGAGGTTTGTCAATGCCATGCAGATGTGGCCAGAGGATGGGAGTAGAGGCTGGTATCACTTCTTGTCTGTGCAGCTGTTCTTGAGCCCATATGAGAACAGATCTTCCCAATCCAAAGACAGCTTTCCCTTTTACACCTCCCTGCACTTTTTCTTCCTTTTCTTGCATTACTTACAGTCACACTCCCTCTCTCTTGTTGCTCATCCTTGTTTCTTTGCCTCCCAGGAAGTTCTTCCCATCATTTTTTTCTATGCAATTTGCTGCCACCACCTTTCTTGCTCGGTTCCTAATATAACCCAAAGCATACAGTCCTTTCCCAAAGTCTCCCAGGAAATCCTGCCCATTTTACCACACTGTCATATGGTCCCATCTGGCAATGCAGTGCCCCACTCTCAGAGGATAGGGGAAGCACCATTCTTCCCTCACCCTCTCATCCTCCCTGTGCTTCCTGCCATTGTCCTGTGAGGGAGAGTGCAAGAGAGGAGGTCATGCAACCAAAGGGGAAACACGTAAATGGAGGATTTTACTTGTGCTCTTCATGGGTAAATTTTCAGTTGAGTGGGGACAAACATCTTAACCAGATCTGTCTCCAGACGCCAGGAAAGGAGGACAGCAAATAGCAGAGGCCAATGCAACAGCCCTACTGTCTGCAATTAATGCCAGAGCCCAGGCTGGCTGCTGCCCACGGGACAGGAGTGAGACTGAAACTACTGAGAGACACACAGCACCTCTGCCTTGAGGGCTGCAAGCTTTGCCCTCATGCCTTCTCAACTTTCAGGCAGCTTCTTCTTCCTTCTCTGCTTTCTCTGCCAGCAGAGACTGAGTCTTTGTCCTGTGGTTTCAGATCAGCTCCATCCCTGCCTAGCAAATTGCTTCCACCCTACTCGTCATGCCGTGCATGGACCATGTGAAAGGACCGTACCCCCAAGCACATAGAGTAAGAAGAGAAGATCACTCTCGAGGAGACTTCTGCACATGGAGAATAATGATTTGCACTTTGGTTTGGGGAAACAGATGCACTTTATTATGCACTGTACAATTCCATTCACGTGGAGGACTGGGAGAAGAGCAATTTCTGAATGGTAAAGTTCTGAAACTAGGATCAAGATTGTCTATCAAAGAGATCATGGTAAAATGGCTGACTATTCCTGACCTCACAACTCTTTCCAGCAGCAGTGCTCTTCTTCCCACACAGCTTACCAGTGGAAAGTGTATTATTTTTGTACATCTCATGCAAAAATGTAGCTATTATTTTGCTTACAGAAAATTAGCCAAGGCTAAAATCAGGCTTAAAATAGAAATTATCCCACAAATTGGATTAGATATACATTTAACTGACAAACTCTTGAATAGTCCTTTTATATTTTTAAAAAATTCTCCAGAGATAACATTCAGTCCTACAGTGGCTGCAACAAATGATGGGAAAAATCTGATCAGATGTTGCTTGTCCACCAATCTCCATGAAACATGAGTCATCTTTATCACTACAGAGAGCATTCTGGGGAGATTAACAATTTGGCATGGATGCCATTCATCCATGTGCATGGAGCCAGCACTCGGCCAATGCACAGTAGGAATTCCACATAATCCCTCTTCTGTAGGCTTCAGGGGTACATAGGCTTTATCCAGACCATAGAGAACGAAGAATTTTGCCCATAGGAAGTAAAATAAAAACAATTCAAGACAAACTGTGAGGAAAATATCACTGATAAAGGATTGCAGGAGCATGTTTGGAGAATGCCCCTACTTCGTTGAACACTGGGGAGTTGAAATGTCAGTACAGGGAAGATCTGGACCACTCAACAAATGTTGGGTCTGAGCCTGCAAACAATTACTTGTGTGAGTGATTACTAGCACAAGTAATGCCATGAAACTCATATCTAAACATTTGCAAAACATTGAAAAAATGCTTTTTTAGTCAGCAAATAAAAGCATGTTCCCAGCACCATCTGAGGGCAGTAGGTGATACACACAGTCTAGGTAGGTATTTTTTAGTTTGTTTTGTTTAAAAGGTATTTTAAAACGTGATGCTTTGGCAACAGTGGAGGAAATAATGGGAGAGAAGGCAGAGTGTACAAGAGGGTTCATGTTCAGAGAAATCTTTCATATAAATTTGCTGCTAATTGCTTCCTTCTTCTTAAGACACCAAATGATGCCATTGATCATCCACAAGTGCTGAGGACAGCACAAGGATGGTTAAATGTATCAGTAAAGAAACATTCCTAATGAGACAGAAAGCAGGGTAAATCTTGACCAGTAAATTTCACTACTTTTCAGTTTAAAGGAATATTGACCTTATTATTAATTTTACTTATTTTTTACCTCAAAATTTGAAGGAAGAGTGAAAATCAGGTAATCATAGAGAGCTATGAGTTGCTGTCATTCATATATTTCAGTGGTCCTTAATATAATAGTTAAAATTCCAACCAGAAAAAGGGTGATCTAGTTTTTCTTGCTGTTTCACAATCTCACACTGTCAAAGTTTAGTGAGATCATCACACAGTTACAGTTTTAATAAATAGTCATAGTAACGAAAACAGATTTTCTCCAAAAGTGTAGATTCAAATTTTTTAATTCCTGTTTTGTCAAGCTGCTTTAAATAGCCAACCCTTGTTGTAAGAATATGCTAATGTGTAATTAAACTGCACTCACGTCATGCCATATGGTACATTTGAAACATAAACCACTGTTCTATTATTTGGGGAGGGTCATTTGAAAAGGAAAGGAAAAGAAAAAGAGACAGCCCAGGGGAAAAGACAGTTTATCTGTCCTCTCACATTTTATAAGCCAGCTTTAGCATTAGACACTGTTATTTTGGATGAGATTTGACAGTTTCAGGGTCAATGGATTCTTAATCTTTTATTAAAGAGAATGTGCTGATATGCAACAAAGACCATTTTATAGATTGTGGAGTTTTTCCTTTAAATTAGACATAATTAAGATTTTAGGGAAAATGTTTATCTTTACTGTGAAGCCATGAGTAGGTAAACATGCACACATGGGGCAAGGAAGCTTTGGAGCCAGTGTGAGTTTTGCTGTTGGCTTCAGTGGGAGCAGACCCTGGTTCTCTGCCATTTTCCAATCTGATATTAACATGCAAGTCAGGATGGGTGAGAGGGAGATATAAAGAGAGAAATGCTGGATTCAGAAAGAGAGTTTAGCAGTTAGGTGCTTAATTATATAGTGGCATGTGGACAGTGTGCAAGCAGGAGTGCAGACGCAGGCAGAAATGATTAATCTCTTGTTTTAATTACAGTTGATCATTTGATTGTGTGGTCATTATTGAAAATGACCTGGTATTTCATTTGGGAACTTCAGAGTAGCAAGAAGGTGAGGAGATGCTGTAGTCTAAGGCATTAGCTTCTTACTAGTAGATGTTTGTATTTTAATGTGCTTGACAGGTCACAAGTGAGATGAGTGATGGGCTCAACCTAACCTTTGCCAGATGATCACCTACATTAAAAAACCCTGCATAATTTATTAAAATAATTCAAACATGTTTCTCAGTAGAGCATTCATTGTCTACTTTTCCTTTTAATGATAACCATCCATGATGCTACCGTCTGATGGCTATTCGAAGAGATATACAATAAATTAGTTGGCCAGCGTTTTCAGCTTAGTTCCCAGAATCAAAGGCACAGGTCCTCAGAGGTATTTTAGTTTCTAAAATAAAAATAACTCCTCCTCAGCACTCCTCAGGATTTGCATACATCTACTCCCAAAATCCAACCTGCTTTGTGTTTGGTAGGTACAAGGAAAGAGGCCGAAATCTCAACAGTGTTCTGCTCAGTGATGTGGTGAAAAACAAGCACCTCTTGAAGCGAACACTTCAAGGCAAGATTGTGGCAAGAAGCCTGGGCTGCTATGTGGAGAATTTTAGTTTTTAGAGTTGGCAGGCAATAGACTTTCAATGCAGGGTTATTGCACTCAGAAATATGTTTCTGGCCTCATGGGAAGAAACACACTACATAAAATTCTGCTGCAGCATGAAAGAGTTGAAAGGTTTCTTTCACATGATGTAACCTCTCAGGAAATATAACCTGACAAACAAAATAAAAATACCCTCTCCTCTCCTTCATTAACAAGAAAATAACCACCTTGTTAACCGACTGAGGGTGTAAAATGTTTTACCTCAGCTCTGCAAAGTACTTGCTTATCCTACAGCATGTTTCAAACCCCATTCCTATTCTGCAAGGCAAGAAAACAGGGTATGCAACTTAAAACATTCATAGCCATCATTTTACTTGATAAATCAGTGCTAGTGAGAACCATGTGAAACCATTGATGGTGTGAGGGATCCACCATAGGCTCATGAGAACTGAAGGACAGAGGGAGGTCTGGGTGTTGTCTGCCCACCATTCGTCCTATTTTTCCTACATGCCAAAGTTAAACTCTTGACCCCACTGAAATAAAGGATGTTTTCAATTACTTGAATGGGACCAGGCCTTTGCCCATAGACTTTAAGGATGGCAGTCATCTTGACTGGTCTATTATGACCCATCCAGGAAGTCCTATGTTAATCTCAGAACTTCTGTCTGAACTAGGTACTTTAGGAACATATCCAATGTTGGTTTAAAAGTTTTAAATAGAGAAGCATTCATTGTATACCTATTAAAGGTATTCCAAAGGCTAATTATTCTCACTCTTTAAAGACTGATTCTTACCTCCCATCTTAATTTTTATATATTCGGCTTCTAGATGCTGAATACCACCATATCTGATGGTCTAAAGCACTCACTTCTATTAAAATACCCATGCCCGTTCATGGGTCACAATCAAAACAGCTCTTAATATTTTCTTCAATAAACTGAGGAAACTTAAATTTATACAATTTTCAACAGGAGAAAAAGTTTATTGGCCAACTATCACAGAAAAATATTTTTCAACGGAAAAACGAATAGATGGCAAATCTGGATCAGATTTGAATATAGCCATGCCAAAATGGGTTTATTTTAATATGTGTATTAATGTAATTGCATTATATATATAAATGAGAACCACTGCCTTGTCCTGATAATGAGATGGCACAGAGTCTTACATTGTTGAAAGAATTATAGCACCATTTTCAAAATGTAATAAAATAGAGAAAAAAATCTTAGACAATTGCCCAGGGAAGACAGAATTCATAGACTGCTGGCCCAGAAGAAATAAGTGACACTTCAAAGAAAAAAAAAAACAAACTTGAATGAAAATAGAGAATGAGGAGTCTGGCAAGAAGAAGGTGTTCTCTGCATTGGAAAATATGTCGGGATACTCACATTCACAAAGAAAGAAAGATAAAGAAGTCTTGGCCAAGTCCTTCTCTGCTAACAGGAACTGCAATGGGAGAAGTTGAGAAAAGAAGTGTGTGAGATGAAACATGACTAAAGATGAGGATAGGGTCTCTCTAAACTTGAATGAGGAGTTTGAAGCATACTTGGAGTTTGAAAGGAAGACAACAGACAACAGAAAGAAGAAATTATTTACCTGCCGCAGATTACTAGAAGAAAATAATTGCATTGCATTGCAATATTTCAAAAAGAACAGAGAAAATAAAAAGGAAAAGACTAGTAAGGCTGCATACAAAATTAACAAGGACAGGAGAGGGTGAAAACCAGGTAGCTTTGGAAACAATTAGTAAGAAAGGAAGACTTTAGAATATGCAAAGGTTTAAGAACATGGAGTGGTCATAAGGCTGCTTAGAGAAAGGGAACTTCTGGAGAAGAAAATATCCACACAGCCAGCTGCAGCTATAGGTACTGTCCCTGAGCATGTTTATATCCTCAGGGAATGGGAAATGAGAAAATGAGAACTGATCAAAGGAGATAATGAAAGGGCAGTAAGAGAAAATCCAGGAAAGATGGGTGCTCTTGAAGTTAGTAAGTTGAAAGGTGAAGGGTGACGAGAAAAAAAAATCAAAAAGTCAAAGAAGTCCCCATTATACAGGAAATAAAAAACTTGGATAAGATTACTTCCTTGCAGAAAAGTGGATTACAGTGTTGGTTGGAGGGGATTAACAGGACAGAAGAAGTTTATGTAATTGGGAGGCTAAGGCTAACTCTATTTGTTGCTTTTAAAATTGCCAACTTCCTAGTCAGAAAAAAATTTTCAATGATAAAAGAAGTTTAGTTATCCCATTTCCCCACCACACTCCTCTGTTTCACTGTCCAAAATGCAAGTCTGTTAGGAAAGAGGACTGGAGTAAATTAACATACCTACAAGACATTTTTCCTTATTCTGCCAAGATTTCTGGAAATTTCAGACTCTATGAAGATAAGGATAATAACGCTTATATTTCTTTCAGGGTGGTAAAAAGCTTTGAAGCTTCTAAAAACTGAAATGAAAAGCTGTGAGTGGGAAGAAAATAATCTATTCAGTGATCAACTGGTTTAACTCTCTTATGGATTATGTTAGCAATCAATCTCATCTGAAGATATGGTATGACCTACCAATATGGAATAAATTAATAACAGCAGGTAAGGATATTCTTGATGTTCTCTATAAATGCATGATATTTACAAATTATTAGATAGATCTATAGACAATATACTTATTCAATATGAACAATACAAATGTTTTTATCTGGACATAACTTGAAGTGATAAACCTTAGAGATTTGTCGCCAGGGCTGGAAGTCCGTGTACTTCTGGATCCCTTTTAACAAATTCCCAGCCCATTGTCCAGATTTACCTTTAAAAAACCACTGAGAATTTAGCATATACAACAAAATGATTGTCAAAGAGAAGTTGCTTCTCTGCTAGAACTGCTAAAAAAGATCTCTTGCCTGCTTTTTTCACTGTGAAGTGCTATTAAGTCACAACAGTCTTATGTGTATGATATAGTAGTTTTCATTCATTGTTATCCAAAACAGAATCACAGAGAATCACAGAACTGGTAAGGTTGGAAGGGCCCACTGTGGGTCATCAGGTCCAAGCACCCTGCTTAAGCAGAGTCATCCTAGCCTTGCTGAAGTCAAGGCAGACAATATCCACTGCTCTCCCTTCATCCGTCCATGTACTTGCTTCATCATAGAAGGTAATCAGGTTGGTCAAACTTGATTTACCTTCAGTGAATCCATGCTGACTACTCCTGATCATCCTCTTGTCATTCGTGTGCACAGAGATGGACTCCAGGCTGAGGGACTCCACCAGCTTTCCAGGGATTGAGGTGAGGCTGACTGGCCAGTAGTTTCCTGAGTCCTCATTCTTGCCCTTTTTGAAGACTGGGGTAACATTTTCTTTCTTCCAGTCCTCAGTCATCTCTCCTGATCATCATGACCTTTCAAAGATGACCGTGAGCAGCCTAGCTGTGGTGTCTGTCAGCTCTCTCAGCACTCCTGGATGCATCCTGTCAGGGCTCATGGACTTGTGGATGTTAAGTTCACCTGGGTGTTCTCTAACCCAATCCTTCTTTGCCAAGGGAAACAGAATACCAGACTCAAGAGCAAGCAAATCCAAAACCGATATGGAAGGAGTGAATTAAGCTATCTTGCAAGAAGACTGAAATGTGACTAAAGTGCAATTTAGAATTTATAACATAGATTTTAAATTTTATTTTTATATATTGTATATATAATTAT